>WAAB01011526.1:0-161099 GCA_013389865.1 Piaya cayana | reverse complement strand
AGTGGGTCTCTTCCAACCTGGTTGTTCTATGATTCTATGATTCTATGAATATGTCTTCTGGGTTTCCTACTAGACTGTAAGCAAAGCAAACATGCTCATTATTTTAAAAGACTTGCTTTCAGCCATGCCTAGTATGTGCCTTTCTGTGTTGGTAAAATTAAAAACCAACAGTACTTTCTCCATTTTCTGGAGTCCCTGCACTGATGTTCTGTATGCTTGGGAAGTAAAAAGCTGCTCGTGAATCCAGATGTTTGTTATTTATCTCATCAAGTGCTAGAACTTGTGAGAAGCTGAGTACTTTCAGCTTTTAGGAAAAGTAGTTGTTATCTCACACCATTCAACAGGCTGACAGAATCCTAAGTGCTATACTTTCAGAAGACATTTTACCAGCCCTAGAGCATTATACAATTTTCCACTTACTTTACTAATCTTTATTGGTTTAACAGTCCATTGCATACAGTGCACCTGTTGTGACAGTTGCAAAGGTATGTTTTGTTCAGGTACTTCTGCTAAAATTTAGTGCAAACCAAAAAAATAACGATTACAGTCTAACCTTTCAGTAGCATGTGGTAATTGTTGTCATTTAGTGTACAATGCAGTGGAATTTCAGTTTCACTGAAATAAGAATGTTGAACGGAAAAGAAAAGCAAGCATTTCAAGATTGTTTTTTTGCTTTGCTGTATGTGTTTGAAGCTTTTAGGAGAAGGCATACATAATTGTATAAGTGCTGCTTCCATTAAAGAACAGTTGATAAGGCTAATACTTTTGAAATAGTGTAATAGAAATTTGTAATACCTAAAGGTAGTGGTGGCTTTCAGAGACTTGATTCATAACTTCTAGAATATTTGGGTGTTAGTGAGAAATCTGTTCTGGACACATAATTTAATGAGCTTGGCCATCTCTTCTGGAGAAGAGATGAAAGCTGAACTTTGTTTTGGATCAGATTACATTTTGCAAGATACTGTATGGGCTGTTCTGGGAAACTGCCAGAGAAGGAACAAAAATGTCTAAAGACTAAAGTAGTCAGCACTTATGTGACTGTTCAGTAAACAAATACTTTATCTTCTTGCAGCTACAGCTGTAATGACATAAAGGAAGTGATATCATTACAGTGACATTGAAAGGATTGGCTAAATATTGAACTATCTGGGGAGAAATTATTTATTTCCTTCGTTTCTGGAAGCATCTGAACATTCTTCCATCTGATCAAAGTGAATTTATTGTAGTCTTCCACATAACATTTTTTTCCCAAGCCCAGCCAAAATTCAAACTACATTAAAGTAGAGAGTACTCTTCACAAAACTTGGTTTAAAAAACTCTACCTATTATGCAGGAAGTTTAGATTTTGATGTAAATGTATGTATAATTCATTTTTCCATTCAGATACTAATTCATTTTTCTTAAGAATGAATTTGGCTCAAATATCAATGTACATTCATACTATTTGCATAAATAATAGGCAGATAATACTTGAGATCAAGGCTAGTGTCTGATATTGATGCCAGACATTGGCATAACTCCTTTTATCTAGGGGTGGAAGAAGCCTGCTCAATATATGAGTTCTGCAATTGCTGTCATCACCAAATGCACAAGGAGAGGCAATTCTGCATAAAATGATCATGAATGATGATCAACTTGGATGCCACATCAAAACTACAGGCAAGTGAAGTTGTAAGTTAGTGTTCTGATTTGAGTTAGCCACAAGCTGTGGGATAGCAATAGACTTTGCAATTACTGAAACAAGCTTTATTCCTGTGTATCAGGCTCATCTACTGCACCTGTGATTTCTCAAGTCTTGTTTGTTTCTTGATTGGGGCAGAGGGTAAATACTCATGCACTGTTTATTTAGGAGCTGTCATTCTTCTTATTATGTGTTAACCAGCTATACCCAACACTTTTGGTGTGAAAGTATGCTGTTTACAAAAAATATGTAAACTACTTTCAGTAGCTAAACATGGACTGATATAGACCTTTGAAAAGAGGCATGTGACATCAGTGTGGCAGGGTTGGCATGAGATAGGGTACTATTAAACAAACCTTTTTTCCTTTTCTGACAAGCTACCTACTCAACCCCATTACGTTTTATGTTAGGAGTAGGTATCTGTGCAGCCTTTGAGTAGGTACCTTGCTACTACTATAAATGAACCAGAAAGAAGGAAACTGTGGGTGTCTATCAACTGTTTCTGTAAATATCATAGCTATTATTCAGGGTCATTAAACTGACTGTCCATTGTGATTATGTCCAAGTGAAAGGTATTTATGTGTCAGTGACAACAAATATTTATGGCACTGGAATTTGTAGTATTTCTTCATATGGATTTGGAAATTTTATGTAATTAATTACATTGTACACTTTGTACAGCTATTTGGCTAATGTTAGTTTGGAAAAATCATAAGGTAAGAACAATGAGCTGGGTATGCTAGTAATGTCAGCTGTCAAAGAATATAATAATAGTATCATCATGAAGGCCAGAAGGCTCATGAAAAAGAAATGTATTCATATCTATACAATCTAGGGACTTAAAAAAATAAATCAAAACCTCAGCTGTTTGAAAGGGAATGTCATTTTTCATTATGAATGATGTGGTCCAAAGGAATTAATTAACTTGGTTAGCCTACTTGCAATCCTCAAATGCTTTGAGGACTCCAAAAGCCTCAATGTCTGTTAACATTATTTATCTTGAAGGCAAACAATGTGAATGCTTTTGCCTTCAGACAGTGTCACCCTGCTTTGACTAGATTATAAGAAAAGAACTGGCTCATAGCATGCTGACTATTAGTGACTATTTCAGCACCTGGTAGTGAGTCTTCCACAGTACACATTGCCCAGCAATGTTATTCTCAATACACATCTGGACAAAATTATTTTTGTCTGATATTTCATTCTTTCCTCTCCTTTGCTATAGAATTGCAAAAGAAATGTTATTTTATTTAAAACCATCTCACGATGAATTGCATGGCCATTAGAGAAATCCTTGAAGAATCTCTTTAAATGCTCAGTGTATGGGGGAATGTGGAAACAGGAATAGGTTCCACAGTCTGGACCAGCTCCAAAGCTCTAAGGATCCTGTGATGAAATGGTTAACTTTCAGAAAAATGTAGTCAGTAGGCAGTAAGCCCCCATCTTTCCTCAACAGTACAAGCTTTCAAAATAATGAAAATTTTTCTTGTCTTAAGACCAGTTTTTCACAGAATCACAAGCCATGTTTCAGTTCTTGACCTTTGCCGCAAGCTGCTCTGTGGCTCAGGCCGACTGTGCAGAGAAGGTCTTCAGACATTACAAAATGGAGATAGCTCTCTTCCTCTGGTACATAGGAAATAGGTATCTCACTGGCAGTGAAAGGCCAGAGAAAGAAAGAGAGGAACCAAAGCGTTGATCCTATGATATGCAGTACCATTCTGCAGTAACTAAGGACTATCACTGACCCATGCTTTCCAAGACAGGTAGCTGCAGTCCATAATAAAGTTGGTTTCACAAAGTGACTCAGACTTTTAAAGACCACAGAGGCAGGACATGTACTAAATGTACTAGATAATGTACTAAATAATGGGAAATGCAAGATATACTAGCCTTGTTTACATGACTATAACATGCTTTCCATAATAGCTGTAATCTACTACTTTCTTATATCTAAAAATACAAGGTTTGACACAAAAAAAGATGAGGCTGTGACTGTAATTCTTTTTATTTAATCAATTAAGAAAATCAACTACCATCATCTCCTAAATAGTTCTCTTCTGAGTTTACACACAACTGCATACAATGCTGCCAACATTTAAAGCAATTCCACAGGTCATTTTCTGAAAAGCTGTTAAGCATTTCTGTCATTTTTGCTCTCACCTCTTCTACTAAGAAAAAATAGGTTCCTTTGAGCACCAATTAAAAAGCCTGCATGAGACATGCACTCTTCACTATGAGACTCAGTCAATAATTGAAACCTACCTGTCATGGTTTTCTTCATTTTCACAAGAAACTTCATGTTAATTCACTATTCACTCTTGCACACCAACATTTTCTAATTAAAGGTAAGAAAATATCTATATTTGAATGTGCATCTACTCATACTGAGTGAAGCAATCCAGTTGAGCTCACTGTGAGAGGTTAGAACACGTCCTATAACAATCTCTTTCTTTCTCTACTCCTACTCTTTGTTCCCAAGCTATAGGGCTAATCTTAAGGGGGTTTGTGTCTTTTTTTTTTTTTAAACCTTTTTGACCTCCTGTTCTTTAATTCAACTAGTATGACATGGGTGTTTCTGATTTTGGTGGTAATGTTGCAACAATCACTTGGGACCAGATGCTGTCAGTAAGTGCAACCACAGATAGGTTGCAAATATCAGTGGTCAGGATCTTGTACTACTTAAATGTGCAGGTTAAACTGAACAAAATAGAGGAAGTGGTGTAATAACAAGAATGTGTAAGAGGAGAAGGAAATTGCTGTTAGGCTCAAAGTTAGTCTAGAAGAAGCTAGATGTTAGCCTAAGTTCTATTGATACTATTACTAAATGGCGAAAACTGCGTAATACTTGTCACAGAAATCAGTATTTTTTTAATTAATGTTTAATTCTTGGAAACTCATGCTTGAAACATATTTTGACATTTATCTATATATTTTTCCTCTGAAACTACCAAGGGAAATTGTCCTGGCCAAGAGAGTATTGTACAAAATGGATATATAATAAACAATCTCTTTCCATTTATTCCTCCTCCTGTTTTCAACAGTTGTATATTAAATTTGTTCAGACGAGTAAATATAAAATGAGATTTAATCTGAATATATAAAACTACTAATGGAGAAGAAAACAAGCCATAAATATATTTTATAAAAGAAGCCTATTATAATTAAACCTGTAGATAAAAAGACCTTGATTTTTTAAGTGGGTTTTGAAGATAAAAGATATAGTTTTCATCAACAGCTAAATAATAAAGGTTGTAATCTGAAATTAAACACATATCCTACTTCTGAAAATAATAATGTTGGACATATTATACTTGTTCAAACAGTCCATACTATAAATTGGACACTATAAATTCTTTTAGAGACAAGGCTGAGAACTTGCAATGATCAATAACCTTCTTACAGGGAAAGTTTATTTGTAATGCTGTGTGCACAGGTGATGAGTAGTGCTTAGAAACCTGAGCATTAATAACACTAATGTAGTTATATTAGTCTTAATTAACTGACAGTGTGGTTATTCATCGTCCTCATGTTGATGTTTAGTCCTGTTCTGGAGCACTCTAAGACCCCAAGTGCCAACTTTGTGGCAAAAACAGGTGAATTTTGTGTACATAGAAGATTTTATTTTAAAGTTTAAAAAAAAACCCCAACTTTCTCTCTGGTTTCTCCGGATGTTTCATTGCCAGTTTAGAAGACTGCTTTATGAAAAAGGACTGTGAGAACGGATTCTATACTGTAGCTTGTACAAATGTATTTATCATGACCTCTCTTTCATTTTCTTTCTAACCAACACTTTTCAATGCAAACATTTTTCTGGGTTACTAATGTCCTTGTTTTTGCATTTAAAAACTGCCTAATTACAATTTCACATACAGAAAGGCTTTGAACCTTGTAAACTAGAGGAATAAGAGACAATAGTATACATTTGATGTTAAAATTAGTATATTATATACATGTAATCATGAGAATACGTACATCTTAAATATATATAGAAATAATACTTTTTTTTTTCCTTTCTATATATAACTTTATGATTTTTGACATTTCAACATTAACTTTGGGTACATTCCTCTCATGTCTGTTATGATGAGAAGAAAATACAATTGAGCTATCCTGGGCAATTCCACTTTTCTTCCCTAACACACTGTAATTAATTCAGCTTGCATTAAATTTTATGGGCTAAAGAGACAAGTCAATTCAACCCAGATTCACTAAAATGTTCAGATGTCAGGTGTAACAGGAAATCTGTTGCAGAGCATGGATTTGCAACCAGCTTAGTACCAGATTTATCTCTTTCATTTGAAAGGAATGTGCCTGTGAACACTAATTGGAAGCTTATGACACAAATTTATAAAGGGCATGAAAGAGACAACTAGCTCTCTTTCTATCTGTTCCTTTAAAAACCAACCAAACAAAAATCCTGCCCTCCTCCCAAAGCCACCAACGAAAAACTCAATAAAGTCATTAGAACAAAGTGAACTATATTAAGGTTAAAAAGAAGTTTAGCTGACTTATTTGAGGAATTGTCAATACTTTCTTAACAGAAAAATACAAAATGCATGTGATTTACTGATTGTATTGACTATATCAACAGAAACAATCTGCTATCCAATCCTGCAGCCTAGAGTTCTCTTTTCCAGTGATAGTTCCTGATGGTAGAAAGAGAAATAACTCTCAAAAATCTGCCTGGAAATCTTCAGTTGTGGATCATATACCTGCAGTTGAATTTTTAAATCTTCTACTGTGGCAACACTATTAGAAGTATTTTCTTTAGTCATTGTTGGCAGAAAAAAAATCTCCATTTCTGCATGACAGTGTTTGACAGTGTCAGTATCATGTGTAGAATGATGAATTACTAAATACAAATTTGAGGAGTGCAAATTTAGGACAGCAGGAATCAATTTATCTGTTACTGAACATCTTAAAATTTAGTTCTGATAATTTTTAGGAAGAGCAGAACAAAAGATGATTTGCTTTAGATTTACTTAAAGACCATCTCAACTGACCTGGAACTGTGTTGTTTCATTGCTTGGTTTTCTTATCAACCTGTTATGCTTCTCTTTACCTCCCTTCCAGATTTCTGTGTCTTGACTTTCAACCACTTTACAGTCATTTCAGTGCTAAGATTCCTGGTACAGGTAACAGGAATTTACCTCATAAGGCTGTGAATTGTTCTTGCTATTAACTTCCCACTTACAAAACTTTCCAGGAGGCCAAATGCTAAACAGAAGTTAAAAAGTTAAATGATTTACAGGATTTAAATACTTGTCCATAACTGAACCCACTGACCATGAAAGCACATCTGCATTGTTGCACATGATGGATGAAGTTTATTTCCTTCACACCTCAGCTTTTTTTTGAATTACTTTGGTTTGCAAAGCTACTGATGCTTCCATTTTGTTGACTTGACTAAATTCAGTGAGTTAGAAAATATTCTCTTACTAATCTCAACTATGATTTTAGTGCTATTGCTTCACTATGGCATAACCAATATACTAAACCTTTCAGACATATTGTTGAGCCTTTATTATGTTATTTCTGGTTTGTGGGTGTTTTTTTTTTAATTTTAGGAAAGTTTGTCCTGATACTTTGCATTCTTTTCTTTTCTCCATTCACTGTCAAACTTTCGGTGAAAGAAGTAAGATATATGAAGAAGGATTTTGCCTTCTTTGCCTGGGAAAAACTTGAATAGGATCCCTGCTATGGTGATACTAGTGGATGACAAACCCTAACTACTATGAATACACTAACAAAAAGGGCAAGAATTTTTTCTCTGTGAACAGATCACCCCTGATGCATTTTCACTGGCTTAGATTTATACTGGAACCTGTAAGCTGAAATATAACACCCGGCTGAATTTCTGGAGAAATTGGTGCATGGGTAAGAAAAAGGAACTAATACAGCTTGGTCTTCCTAGTCATAATGTAACTCGAAAGCAAAGAAAATTAAGATGCACTGTTCTTCCAGATTTTCATATCATCATGATGAACATCCTCAGCTCATTAATACCTTTGCAGTGTCAAGACTATTATAAGGTTGTTACTGTATTATGCCACTTAAGCAAAGCAGCAGCTGCAAATAAATTAGGAACATTCAGTACTGCTTATCTGAATTCCAACCAAGAAATTAAATAGAGTATGGGCAATTTTGAATTTGGTCATACTGTAGATAAACAAGGATAAGTAAATATGTACAACATTTGCAAATATATGCAATATTTTAAAATATTTTATTTTTAAAGCCAAATATTTGCTCTATTTAATAACTATCTGTTTATTTTTGCACGTTAAATAATTGCTAAACTTTCTCTCTTTATTAAACACAGGGTTTAGAAAAGATGAGCTTATACAAACAAAAACTCAGCTTTGCCTGTATCCTATTGAGTTCTTTAAAAAGAAATCATGCCCTCTTCATAATCTGGGGGTTTGTATTTTAGTTTTTGGTGTATCACCAGGCACAACTGTATGGTTCAGAAATGCTGTTGAAGTGTTTTACATAAACTTTTAAAATATTTTGGCACAAGATTTTATTCACATTTTATTTCACATTTTCACATTTTATTTCTTATTCCTCCCATCTACCACCCAAAATAGAGCCACTGAGAATCTGTGGATTATTGAAGAGATCTTATACAATACACAGGTCACATTTTGTAGCTATCTGGAGAAATAAATGGTACTTTGAAAGGTAACATTCAACTAAAAATAAAAATAGATTCTATCTCAGTGTCTTCAGATCCTTAAACAGCATGTTCTGAACTTCCACATTAGGCAGAAGTAAGTATATCTTTTTGTTATTCTTTGCATGCATCCCTAAGGTAGTAATGATTCATTTATGTTGGAAATGCATCTGTCTTCCTAAGGACAACTAGACAGCTGAAGATGCTACTTAGAGAGGTGTATTCATTTGAGAAATAAAGCAAAATATTGAAATAGAAACTGCACCTTTTAGAACAAATAGCTTTTATGAAAAACCAATACATTAGGCTGTGCAGTCAGATTCATATACTTGCAGTATCCTGGAACTGCCAAGACATGTCAATCTTTTAATCTTGTTCTGAAGATCATCTGTTGACAGTCCTAAAGGACAAAGAAGCCCAAGAGGGCTGGGTGCTCTTTAAGAAGGAAATCCTGGTGGTGCAAGAGCAAGCCACCCCTGCGTGCTGAAAAATGACCTGGTAAGGAAGAAAACCAGTTTGGTTGAGCAGAGAGCTTTGGGTGGATCTCAGAAAAGAGGAAAGTATATGAACTTTGGAAGAAGAGGCAGGCATCTCAGGAGAACTACAAGGATGAAATAAGATCATGTAAAGAGAACATCAGAAGAGCTAAGGCCAACTAGAACTTAGATTGTTCTCAGATTCTTCTGAGAAAGATAATAAAAAATATATTTCTACAAATATATTAACAACAAAAGGAGAGCCGAAGGAAAATCTTCATGCTATACTAGATGCAGGTAGAAAAACTGTGACAAAGGATGAGGACAAGGCTGAGGTACTTAATGCCTTCTTTGCCTCAGTCTTTACTATTAAAGTAAGATGTTATCTGGATACTCAGCCTCATGAGCCAGAAGACAGGGAGGGAAAGCAGAATAAAGCTCCCACAATCCAAGAGGAAATAGTTAGAAACCTTCTTGGCCAATGAGACATTCACAACTATGTGGTTGGATGGGATCCGTCCAAGTGTAGTAAGGGAACTGGTAGATGNCTACAAGGATGAAATAAGATCATGTAAAGAGAACATCAGAAGAGCTAAGGCCAACTAGAACTTAGATTGTTCTCAGATTCTTCTGAGAAAGATAATAAAAAATATATTTCTACAAATATATTAACAACAAAAGGAGAGCCGAAGGAAAATCTTCATGCTATACTAGATGCAGGTAGAAAAACTGTGACAAAGGATGAGGACAAGGCTGAGGTACTTAATGCCTTCTTTGCCTCAGTCTTTACTATTAAAGTAAGATGTTATCTGGATACTCAGCCTCATGAGCCAGAAGACAGGGAGGGAAAGCAGAATAAAGCTCCCACAATCCAAGAGGAAATAGTTAGAAACCTTCTTGGCCAATGAGACATTCACAACTATGTGGTTGGATGGGATCCGTCCAAGTGTAGTAAGGGAACTGGTAGATGTATTCACCAAACCTCTTTCCACAGTCTACCAACAGTCCTGGATGACTGGGGTAGTTTCACTTGACAGGAGATTGACAAATGTTGCACCTGTTTACAAGAATAGTCGGAGACAGAATCTGGAGAACTATAGGACTGTCAGTCTGAACTCAGTGCTAGGGGAGGTCATGGAGCAGGTCATCTTGAGTGCTGTCACACAGCACACACAAGAAAACCAGGTGATCATGAACATGAGTTCATGAAAGGTAGGTCCTGCCAGACTAACCCGATCATCACCTATGACAAGGTGACTCACTTAATGAATGAGGGAAAGGCTGTCGATATAGTGTACTTGGACTTTAGTAAAGTCTTTGACACCATTTCTCACAGTATTCTGCTTAAGAAACTGGCTGCCATTGACCTGTACAGACATACTCTCTGCTGGGTAAGAAAACATCTGGATGGCCAGGTCCAAAGAGTTGTGGTAAATGGAGTTAAATCCAGTTAGGAGCTGTTCACAAGTGGTGGCCCCCAGGACTCAATGCTAGGTCCAGTTCTATACAATATCTTTATCAGTTATCTGGATGAGGGGATTGAGGGTAGGGAGGCGCTACATAGGCATCTGAACAGGCTGGATTGATGGGTTGAGACCAATGACATGAAGTTTAACAAGGCCATATGCTGAGTTGTGCACTTGGGACAAAGCCATTCCATGTAGTGCTACAGGCTTGGGGAAGAGTAACTTGAAAGCTGCCTGGCAGAGAAGGACCTGGGGTTGTTGGTTGAGAACTGACTGAACATGAGCCAGCAGTGTGCCCAGGTAGTCTGTATCAGAAATGCTGTGGCCAGCAGGACCTGGGAAGAGATTGTGCC
The DNA here is from genome assembly GCA_013389865.1 of Piaya cayana. Taxonomy (NCBI): domain Eukaryota; kingdom Metazoa; phylum Chordata; class Aves; order Cuculiformes; family Coccyzidae; genus Piaya; species Piaya cayana. The sequence goes on along the minus strand of WAAB01011526.1, from coordinate 150,447 downwards.
CCTCTACGTGGCATTGGTGAGGCTGGACCTTGAATAGTGTGTTCAGTTTTGGGCCCCTCACTGCAAGAAAGACATTGAGATCCTGGAACATGTTCAGAGAAAGGTAACAGAGCTCATGAAAGGGCTGGAGAACAAGTCCTGTGAGACGCGGCTGAGGGAACTGGGGTTATTTAGCCTATGGAAGAGGAGGCTGAGGGGAGACCTGATCACTGACACTAGGTACCTGAAAGGAAGTTTTAGAGAGATGGATGTTGATCTCTTCGCCCAAGTGATAAGTGACAGGATGAGAGGGAATGACCTTAAACTGTGCCAGGGGAGGTTCAGACTGGACATTAGGTAAAACTTCTTCACCAAAAAGATAGCTAGGGGCTGGAACAGGCTGCCCAAGGAAGTGGTTGAGTTTCCATCCCTGGAGGTATTTAAAAGATGGGTAGATAAAGTGCTAGGGAATATGGTTTAGTAGACGGCAGGTACATTTGGACTTGATCTCTGAGGTCTTTTCCAACCAAGTGATTCTATGATTCTATGACTCCAACATTCCATTTTAACAGGAATTATTGCTGAGGGATGGGTTTTGCATTTTCTCCAGCAAAACTCCCAGCAGAGATTTTGCTAAGCATAGTTAGAAAAATATTGTACAGTATTACATATTCCCATGGTTAATCTTATTCTCCCTCTTCACTCTCAACAGAAAAGAAATTTAGATGTACTGGGAAAGGGGGGACTTCTGTAGAAGAGAAGGGCATGTCAATGATGGCACAACATACTTTGTTAATGGGCAAGCGTTAACTTCTGTTTTGGTAGCTTGATATAATAACTTTATATTCTCCAGGCTTCAGATTCCACTACAAAAAAAGGCACTTTGTGAAAGTGGTTTTGTTATTGATTAACTCTGTGGCTGTTGTCTGGAAGATACTGGATATAGATCTACCTGTTTCCTGGTCTGATTAGCAGTACAGTTTAGCACAACAGTCATATTTAACTTACAAATGGAAGTTTCATCACCTCTTAAATCTGAGAAACTTCAAAGAGTTCTGAATGTGGGAGGAAAAAACCAAAAAAATCCCTCACAACAATAAACAAAGAACATTGCACCTTTCTGGCCCTGCACGAGACAATGATGACTCATCTGGGAAAAATCACTCAGACATGATGAACTGAGGACCATGCACTCCATCAGCCTTTGAGTGATCATGGCAATCTTGTATGTTCAAATCTAATTACAGCTGAAAACAATCAGCAGTCATCTGATTTTCACTGGTAGTAAATTTCCTTATTCACCTATGAGTATTAGGAAGACTAGTAATTCAAAGCTGCTCAGTGAAGACGCTTCACCTTTGTCCTCAAATGATGGACATGAGGTACTCCTTAAAACGACAAGATGATTTTTATATCCGTTCGAGCTATGAAGTGAGCACAGCACTGATACTAGAAACAGGATGCCTTTGTTTACCACCGTCTAGAGTTCCCACCTTTGGACCAAAGTCTATTTTTCAAACATTAAGATACTATTAGTAGACAGAAATTATGCACATGTAACAGGAAAGGCATAGCCGTTGTGTGTTTTGTGTCTCTAGGGAGTACAAACATATGAAATGATATATATGTTTACTGTGGAAACATTTTCTTCTTTGATGTTCATACCGTATTATAGAAAAATAAGGTTTTTACTTTGTAAATGAAAATCACTTTGTGGCATAGTTATGTGAGTCTGTCATTTAATAAGACTTGCTGTGAGAAAGAATTGCTTTAGCTCTTGGGGGCGCAATATAAATAATTAAAAAAGGTTGATTTTATAACTAATATTACATTATGCAAATATGCAACTCAGGGAGGTTTGACACTCAATGAGCTGATTTAAATGCTTTTTAAAGGCACCTTTCTGTTTTGTGATCTATATGTTGGGCTGCGTGTTGTTTATGTGGCTGCATATCTAGAGAGAACTGAGAAGCTGCTGCTTGTCTTGCTGCCTCAACCAACATTTTAGAACTGCTTGAAATTATGGTCTGGTCAGAAAGCAGGGCTTGCTTAGCATGCACTCATAGATGCCACGAACTTCAGCCTAAGCTGGGAGCCCTCAGGCAACTTCAAGAAGAGGGAATGAATACTTCCCTTTTGGGACTGTTCTTCTCAGGGTGATGGGTCAAGTAAAAGAATGTTTGACAGTGACAATATAACAATAGATTCCTGTTAAAGTATAGTGGTGAGTCACCGTATCTATTTAAAGTAAAATGGTAAATAAAGATACTTTACAATGCAGAATATCTCTCTTAACAAAGAGGGTTGAATTTGAAAAAGGAGGAAGTCCTCACTTAGAATGATGTCAGAAAAGATTGCAAGACTAATGCACTTTCCTAAGGTATGAATTTTCTTCAGTGGTTTGTTGAATAAGATAAGATTTAAGCATATAAATTGCATCAATGATTTGGGTTACACATCTGGGTTTATGCTAGGCATAAGCAAAGAGTCCCACAGAAGCCTAATTCTGGAAACATACAGAATTAATGAGTATTTCTGGTGGTAGCCCTGGAGGCTAGCAATATTTTTTTGATCTTGCCTTTGATTTGCTAAATTTTTAAAATATAGGTTTCATCCTAGTTCATGCTATTGTCAGTGCATGTAAGAATTAAATTAACATTTATTCATCCAATGTTTCTTCCACCAGATGGAACTGGTGATGATTAGCCTGTCCTGGGGATATAGCTGTCATAGAAACTGTAAAGAGCCATAAGTTGGTGACATTACTGACATGGATCAAACTTGATCTGTGAATTAGCTCTTATATTTTGTGTTATTAATTTGTAACAAGTTACTGTCTTTTTAAAAGAATGATATTATTCAGTTATTATTTATTCAAACTTTTCTATGCATATATTACTCTCTTGTATATGTTCAGGGAAGAAAAAAAAATGCTGGAATACTGAAGCAAATTAATCATAGATAGAGCTCCATAGCTTTAGGAAAGCCAGCAGCTCACCATACCTTCCCAGTAGGGCAAGAAAATAGTTGAGATTTATCACATTGTCTTTCACAAAGGTAGATGTTATAGCATAATGAGCTGAGATGCCAGCAAAAAAGTAACTAGAAACTGTGCTTGTATCTTAGCATATATTTCTGAAATGCTTTCTGTTATCAAATAATGGTTCATGATCTATTGTGAAGCCACTGATAGATTATCTATCAAGCCCCCTTCCATGATGATTACAAACTCTGGAAAATGGTGATAAATTACAAGACAATTTCCTTAAAATTCAACACCAGTAGATCATCTTTGAAGTGAAGTTTCCTTAACATTTTTCTGATTTTATGTGACTGATAATTCTCACTTTATCAAAGGTCTTACACCTCAGAGCCAAGATGTTGATAACTGATGAAAGTGTTACAGAGCCTTGTTACATTCAGCAGCTTAGAAGACAATGAGGGCTAATTTTTGTCTTGTTGCACTCTTCTTTTCCTTTCCTCCAGAGGTCTTTGCTATTGGCAGGGTAAGCTTTTAAATGCTTTTTTATTCTGAATGAGAAGATTTTTCACAAAAGGTTTAATATTTTCTCTTTTAGGAACTTGTTATCAACTGAAGGAAGACTGAAGACTAGAGAGGCTTCATTCATCTTACAAACAAGAACTGAGGAAAAAAAATAGTAATTTCAATGTACTATTGATGAGTGTTGCAGCTTCATGTAATTAAAAGCTGTATGACGAGGATATCAGTAATGGAATGGACAGTATTTTTTGAAAGCTATGGCCATATACAGTTCTTTAATTAAGCTATAAGCACGTGAGTGGTCAGTACAAGGTAAAATTTATTAGAATTAAGATGCAGTTGAAAGAAAAATGACTGGAAACAGGGGGACTCTTGTGTCTTATTTGGGAAGAAACCAACAGTTCTCAGACTTGGATTGTCACTGTCATAGATGACCCAGCATCATCAGGTTTAAGCAGTGGGCTTGGAAAGTTTTTTTAATGGTTTGCTGAGCAGCAGTTTTGGAAAATATTTCATTGTACCATCTCTCCTTCTCTTTCATTAAGAAAAAAAAAATCATAATGAGACAGGACATTGCAAGTTGAAGATAATATCCTCTCTTTTTTAAGGCCTTACATTGCAGTGAATCACTGCATGACAAGGGCCCAGGCTGTTAAGAGCCTCTGTGGTGAAGACACACCAATGTCAGCTTTCTAACTTTGCAATTTGAACTAATTTCCCACACTTCCTTATCTCCACACCTACCATAAAAGAAGACAGATGCATCTTTGTGACCTGTTTTGACAGACATTTAACTTTTCTTTGTTGCTTTTTCATGTCTTGCACTTCTTACCAAAGCTGAAATCTGAATATCCTGGCAGAGCAGCTGAAGACTGGTAAGAGAGCAAAACAAACTAATGCTGTCACAAAATTAAACTGCATTGCTGAGGTTTATTTGGAATGTTTTATGTGGCATTTTTTTCCTATACATGCTGTATTAACACTGTTTTCTCCATTAATAAATACCTGTTCTATGTCTCCATTACTTGTATCTTGACTGATATAAACACAAATCTCATCATTTTTCCAAAGCAACCTGCTTTTAGGTTTGTTTCAGTTACAGTCAGAAGTGTTTATTCTACCAAATGTCTTTTTTTTAAAAAAGAGAAAAAAGAAAAAGTACTTTTTGAAAGCTTATATGTTGAAAATGTCCTGAAATGAATTAACAGCTTCCTTATTTTCCCTAATATTTAGACACTTTCTGTCACAGCATAAGTTTCTTCTTTATACTCTTCACTAACACCATACCTCTCTCAAATAAGGTATAATTTAGTCCTTGTCTAATTTAGTCTTGTGTGTGTTCATGTAAATGCAACTCTTTATTTTGTAAACTTTTGTAATAAAATATGTCTCTGCCATCTATTCTCTGCCAATGTTCCACTCAAAATCATGTTTATTTTTGCCTCACAACTCTATTTCTACTCTTTTTAAACCCACAGTCCTGGTTATTTCCAAACCACTCTGGAAAAACCAACCTTTGGACATGATATTTCATGGAGATTATTCAATTTGGGACAAAGCATGAAAATGACTGCAAACTGGGTCTCTAATTTGAAGGTGATTGCAAGCTTAGCCATCAAATGACCATAGTAGTTGGTAATATGAGAGTCAGAGTAACTAGCTACCTCTGTCTGTATTATTACACAAAGTAGATTTTAAATGAAATCTACTCATCAGTTTGGAGCCTTTTTAAAATAATGACAGACTTCTCACTCTCGTGCAGAGGCCTTTTAAGTCATTCTGTGTTCAGTAATGTATGTTATGTGTGCTAATTTTAGGCATTAGCCATATGGTTGAGATTAGAGGAATTTTGCTTTCAGCTCCTATGGCATGGTGTACTTTTATTCCAAGTATTTCCTATTTTAGTCATTATCAGTAGAGGTGAACCAGCTGGAACAAGAGGGAGAAAGAATTAATGTAGAGTAGATGGTGGCCTGAGTGATCACTGTGCCCTCCTGATTAACTGCTGGTGCTTTGAATTCACACTGTCTACTTCTGTTAAAATCAGTTAGGCACAGCATAGTGGTAACAATGCCAGAGGTCATAAGTGCTAGGTCGAGCCTGAGAATTTTGTTTCCTTAATTGCAACAGAGGCCATTTTGGCAACAGCTCTGTAGGAGATAGGGCATGACAAGCCTGTCCTTGCTGTGGCCTCCTGATTGCATAGTTTCCAGCTCTCTGAATGCTGGGGTCTTGGGGAAAGCATGACTTCCCTTTTGAGAAGAGATTCTTATGATGTTTGGATTTGCAGGCTCGTTTTTATTAACTTGTATTTTATTTCAGGTCATTACAAACCAGATGTTATAACAATACATTATTTAAATGATATATGCTGGTTTATGACAACTGTCTGTACTACTGAAGAAACATGATAAAGTAAATTAATGCCTATTATTCCTACTTCTGGTGATATAAAAAGTTTCTAGAACTGCAGCATTGATATCATTCAATCTGAATTGAAATGGGATTGTGACAGGAAGAGAAGTTACATTTCTAAACATCACTAATTCAGGTGCTCTAGTTGTAAATGAGTAGTGTCATATTTCACCAGTGAAGAACCTTTGTGTACAAAGGCATATTAAATTTTAGTGCATATATAAAATGAGATATTGTCTTACTTACTTCAACAACTTACAGATGTAAATGTAAAGTCTAGGAAACCAGGGTCTCACATGGGTTTGTGCAAATCCAAATGTCCATGCCTTCCTGAAACAATAATCCTATTAAATGTACTTTGGTTGATTCAGTAAGATAATCATAAACTTTAGTTAATAAGTCACTGAAAGCTAATTCAATGAATTTGATTAAAGTGAGGAATAGACTTTATTTTATTTACCTGAACCCCAAATGCAGATAATAAAGGTTTAAACAACTATGGAAATTACTTAGAAAAATGTTGAAATGTACGTTAATTGTCTTTGCATATTAGTAAATTTAGAATCCCACTGCAAAACTGCCCTTGTGAACAAGTGAACTATAACTAAAAAATAGTTCATTACAAGTTCCCTACACACTTAAATGCAAGCTAAAAAAACCCCAAACAAATCAAATCATACCCTGCCCTTCCATCATGTCACATGGCTGTATGGTATGGCTGAGTTACGATGAATTTATGAATGCACTGGTTCAGTTATGACGTGTGGACAAGGGTGGATATGATTGCCTCTGTGATAGCCTTAGATCTGATCCTGTAGCTCTGTTTGTAATGGAAGACCTTGCATTGCTATTCCACACAAGTGAAAGGGAAAAGCAAACTGAAAAGGAGCTCTAAATACCTCTTCCATCAACCTAGTCTGATGTTATGTTGGGAAATATCTAGAAGATACTGGATGTGGACATAAAAAGCAATAAACATTTTCCACACTTGTTATATTACAGTGTCCTAAAAATCTAACTGTCCAGCAGCCCAAATGGTGATGCAAGCACAGTAGTGAACCTATTTAATGCACTTTTCCAGGGTCATAATAGAAAGGATAAGAAATGCACTCTGAATAGACTAGAAATGGAGAAATGACAGACACAGATTTGAAAAGGTATGGTGAACTATACCTGGACACGTTTCAGGTAAAGATATAATCACAAATATCTCATTCATGACTAAATTTAACACTAACACTTGGCAAATGCACAGTAAAGTAATGCAGTGATATAACTTATCTTTCCTTTCAGTGCATGTAAAGTTATGTTTTTTCTATGTCTTCCAGCAATACTGATGTTTGACGGTATAATAGACGATTCTCAAATTGTACGTAGAAGGAAGGGAAGAAACAACTGTAAATGAAAATCTTGAAAAAATGAAAAACTTGAAAAAGGCTAGGTAGAAATTCAGGTCTGCTCTCATTTTAGCTTATTTGATTAACCTATTTCTAATAATAATGACTTATTATGTGGCTCCTTAGAAGTTCTTTGGAGGATGTCTGATCCTAAAACCAACGCCAAGTACTGTGTACTTACGTCTGTCTGCTCTGGGCTTTTGTACTCATAATAACCACTTCCCTGGAGATAAACGCTCTGGAGCCCCCACACCTCCCTCTTGTGAGATTCCTTCAGTCTGTGAGGACTCTATTATGGTATAGATTCCTTCCTAAGGAACAGTGCTCTTGGGAAGTCTATGGTTTGACTTCCAAAACTGATGGGGAGTTTAGAAGAAAAACATCATTGTCAAGAAGACTTAAGTTAGCTTCATGCCTGGGCTTCCTAAAAGACTTGATCTCACAAGCATAAGACTACAGGTTTGAATCAGGCTTGATGAGTCTTGCACTTAATTTTGGGCTAAGTGAGGAAAGGAAAAGGAACTGTTTTTGATTGTTGCTGTAACCTACTTCCTCAGACATTTTCAAGCAATGTGAATTAACTACTTATTTTTACCAGAGCAGCTGAAACCACTGAAGTTGTCATTTTCCCTTTTCTTTTTTTTAGCCCATGGTTGTGTTGTCCAATTGCTTCCGTCGCTACAAAGGAGTGCCATATTTCACCAGTGAAGAACGTTTGTGTTAGTTAAGAAAAATGATATTAAAAATTATAATAATAAAAACTTCTTAGCTAGAAAGTCTGGAAGAAATGTTCTCAAAAGATTGATAAACTCTTTATTCCTGACCTGACTAGACTGAGATTTTCATATGTATATAAATGTACCTATAAATGTTTTGATAATAAACCTGTATAAATGTTGCCCTTTGGTAAGGAAAGTTCTATCAGCAAACACACAGTCCTACCACACTTTTTATGTGAAGTCTCTACAAGCATAAGATGGGTTAAGAATTCAAGATAAGGCCTTAGATTTCAACAGGACACCAATTACTCTGGATGAGTTATGAAGCACTTATATTGTTTCCCTCTGAAATATATTTTTGTGTGAGCTTAGAACACATGAAAGATATGAGAATGACGGCTCTGTAGAATGAAGATTTCTGTTTATCTGTAAAACAGCCAGAAAAGCAGACATCTCAGGAGGAAGTTTCCTCAGTACAGTTCTGGAAAGAAACTTCTGTGAGTGGGAAAATAAGAGTATATTTTGAGATTTATTAAAAAATCTGAAGAAGATATACAGGCACTGTGAGTCCAAATAATAATATTCTTTAAACTTATTTACATGTATTGACAGATTATTTGACTAATTTTTTTTTAAAATGTTCACAAATAACCAAAACCATCATTAGCTTCTTATTTTTATATACCACATCACTCCGTGTTTTGTGCTCAATCAACATTTGACCTCTCTGTTTATGCTGCTGTGGAGATAGCCACTAGAGACAAAAGAGTTGTCTTTTTCTACATGTTTGTAGAAGCAGCCACCTTGACATCAACTCCAAAAGCATTGCAGCTGAAATACAACCACTGGACTGTAACAATGGTACAATAAAGCAACAGGAACTGAGTAATAATTGTACTGTCACTAAAAGTTGATGCCAAAACTTTAGAGTCTTTCTGGCTGTTTTGGTAACATAATGGCAGGAAGCTAGTTCATTAAGGAAGACTGATTTTTGGGTTTGTCTTTTTTTTTTCCTTTTTTTTTTTCCCTCTACTCCCTCCACCCCCTTCTTTTTTGATCTGATTTACATCAGCAGCAGATACAGACTGCTGGTGATCAAATCACTCACTGATTTCAGTTTATGGCACTTATTATGCACATGTCGAACTGAGCAAATGAATAGACATCTATTTACACATAAGTACTGTTTTAGTGCAATACAATCTTTTGGACACAAGATCAGCCTTCTTTATAACTAATTCACAGTTTTAATAGAGACTACCAGTGTCTAGAATGCAATCTATTGTTCCCTAGAAACCCTCAGATACATTATAAGACATGAATGCCACCCTAAGTGCGATTTTGCAAACAAGATCAAGCAAAAATTAATGGCCATTGGTGGAATAACTGTATGGTTTCAGAAAAATATGCTCCAGGTCATATTGATTTTTGCCAATTAACAGGTAATCACCCTTAAAAAAAAGGAGAAAGATGGCAGCACTCCTACAGTACAGGTTTTGGAGAAATCTTTAATTATATATACTACTCAGAATTATTTGTGGTGTAGAAAGGAGGACTTATTCTGTCCCACTTTCAAATGAGTGCTTTTAGATGATTCACATTTTCCTCCACATATTTCCAGAAAGACACACCAGTCTCCTTTCATCATCCTATTTTGGAATCAATAGCCTTGTGTTTCATTCTATAGGATTCAGGCATCTCTAGACAGTATTACTATCAGTTTTGATGGATGACAGAACATTAAATGAACTGCTGTAAATTTGAAGAGGCTGTATTCTGGCACTGCTGAAGAAACTCAGCAAGCGTGTAAAATGAGGTAGCAAATGCTAAGCAAAATGGTAATAATAACTGAAATCAGAGGTCTGATTAAATAATAGACATACTTGGTTTTGTTGCTGAATTTTAGTTTGCCAGACTAAGGAAGGGAAATGGAATATAGATGAAAATGTGTTGTCTTTCATCACACCAGATTACTTGCAATAAATTGCTTTCCTTTTTGAGGTTTAGACTTTGTGATTTGGGAGCTTTTTTGCAGTCCTATGTTTCTATATTCCTTTCATCCTTTCTTAAAGATGAACAAAGTCTATTTCCATTTTAAATTAACTCATCATAAATAAACTTCAAACACAGGTCCTTATTGTAGAGCACTGCATAAAATTGGGCAGGTATTCAAGCATTCTGACCACTTAGAGCTCATACTAATTTCTGGGTGTCAAGTCTTTTAAAAATTATCCTCTGAATATGCTTTAGTGTGATTTCTGACAGGGATCCTTAGGTGTGCAGTATGTGATTTAGACACACAAATTTCAAGACTGAGATAAGTGTGTGGCAGTCTATGTCTTTAGCTTCAAACATAGAAGAAGTCAATCTGCTTTCAAGTCTCATACTTAAGACTAAGGCTGCACCCATGTGAAATAAACATGAATTGTTAAAATAGGCCATAATGGTCCATTTCACAAGAATGAATGTAACCTGCATCATCCACAAAGATGACACATCATTTGCCCCAAAATAATGTATTCAGTGTTTTCTATGAAATGGTTATGGCACTTCTTGCCTTCGGGCTTTTGCTTCTGCTTTCCCATTCACTTGGTAATTTCCTCTGCTCATGGTCCACCTTCTGTCAAACCCATTATTTGGAAATGTCACCAAAAAAATGACATAAGAGAGAGGTGAGAAGCTGACATGCAAGGCTCTGTGTACAGCAAGGTTTGGTTGCTTATGAATGATCTGTGATAGGAACCTGTGATAGGAACAGCAAATACTCCTTGAATAGGGTAGGATCAGTTCTTGTGAAAGGGAGAAACTGCTAATGTCAGACTTGTGACAATCTATTTTATTGTATCTATCATTTTACACAAAGACTTTAGTTTAGTTCATTACACGTTTATAGCTCTTTTAAGCTTATATGAGGCTGTGGATTTCTATGACTTGGTCTTATTTCAGATTTGAGTACTGACGAATTATGTGTTATACCAGTTTTATGCTAATGAAATGGACCCCAATTCTGAAGTGATATTTGGCATCTTTTCATTCTACTGTATATCACCTGGCAGATGCATATGTAGTTGCTATGTAATTTACACTTTGCAGGTGTCAGTAACTCCATTGCAGAAACCAGAAAGATACTTGGATGTATTTGGTAATTACTGTGTTACTAACAGGGTAATTGCACACTTATTTCTGTCTACAAATTACATGGTAGTCACAGTCAAAATTACCATTAAGGACATCTCCAGCAGTTGCCAGTGAATAATTGTTTTTTAATTACAATATAATTACATGCTTATTACTGTCTGGTAGAATAAAGTACTGCTTGATTTTGGATACTTTGTGGCATTGTCACAGCAGGCAAAGGTCCATGGATGTCATTCACATGAACACTGTCTGTGGCAAGTCACAAGTTTTTGAAGTGTTTTTATCTGAGAATATGAAATGGCTATCCCTATGAAGGTTGTATCCCAATTTGAGCAAATATTTTGACTGGAGAACAGGCCTTATGAGGAATGGCTGAAAGAGCTGGGGTTGTTTAGCCTGGAGAAGGGGAGGCTGAGGGGAGACCTCATTGCTCTCTACAACTGCCTGAGGGGATGTTGTAGAGAGGAGAGTAATGGCCTCTTCTCCCAAGTGACAGGGGACAGGACAAGAGGGAGTGGCCTCAAGCTCCACCAGGAGAGGTTTAGGCTGGACACTAGGAAAAAATTTGGCCAGAAAGGGTCATTGGGCACTGGAACCGTCTGCCCAGGGAGGTGGTTGATTCACCTTCCCTGGAGGTGTTTAAGGCATGGGTGGATGAGGTGCTAAGGTTTAGTGTTTGCTAGGAATGGTTGGACTCAATGATCAGGTGGGTCTCTTCCAACCTGGTTATTCTATGATTCTATGATTCTAAATTCCTCTCAGTTAATCTTAAGCTTGCCGTGGTTTTCAAATGTCATTGTGACTTCTCTGTTTTAAGCTGATGAGAATGGTGTCCACAGATGGAACAAAGATAAGAGATCACACAGAGGTCTCCACACAAAAAATTTCATCCCAAAGCTCCAAATATCCACATGATGCTTTCCCATTGACAGTGATGAACTCTTATGCAGTGAATGATTCTAAGTTGCCTTACCATAGCCTGTTTGGCTCTGAATTTGAGAGGATCTGCCCTGAGTTGCAGGGTTGCAGAAGATGTAAGCCAAAGTTTAATATATTTCTCAGGACTGACAACTTCTGATAAATTACAAAATACAAAACTGAGATCTGAAGATGTAGAAGAATGGTTTTTTATCTACCTGATTATGGAATAACAATAATAATAATAACAACAACAACAATAATAATAAAGTATCAATAATCTTCTCTCTGTTTATAAGCAGTGAAGAACAACATAATGTTCAAAAGATATGTCTGATTTCAGTAGGCCCACTTAAACAAATTGAAGGAAATCCAACAGAATCAGTTTATGCATCATACCAGCAGAAAAGTCTGCTCCAGATCTCATGAAGAAACAAGCTTTTCACTGGCTTGAAATCAGATTCCACTAAATTTCCTCAACTTTCTCAGCAAAGGATAATTTCCCCACTGAGCCTGGCCTAGAGGAGCTACAGGCTTTTAGATACAGGATCTCCACACCAAGAACCATGGACTTGCTGAGATGCTGTTAATCGTTACTAAGTACTTTATGATAAGATTTTAGAGCCTGGTTTATTGCAAATACAATAGACACATAAAATGAAGTTCAATTAATCATCAAGTTTTGGATAACCAGAATTCTGCAGAGTGTTAATCACAGTTTAAACAAATAGGTAGCATTTTCAAGCATTTAGAGCATGCTGTGCTGTTCCACACACTTTACAAATGAATGAGATTCTTCCTGTGATTCTTCACAGAAAACCAAAACAAACTAAACAAAACCTGGCACTGGAGAAACTCAATCTCTGCTTTGACTTCTGAGTTGTAAAAATCTTTACTGTTTGCTATTTTGTCATTGTTCCCAATAGCACTTTCAGATAGTGCTTGTTCACATATATTACCACTTTAAATAATACACTGATTTCCAGATAATAGAGAAAATATTTGCAATCTCAAGTTTCAACCTGAATCTGATCTTTCATATAAGCAGAAAGTAAAATGATTAAATGTAATGGAGACATAAATGTTTCAGCTAATCATGGATATTGGAAAAAAAGACAAATACTTTTAGTTAACATTCAATTATATTTTCATAAAGTTCTTCTAGCTGTCCACTCTGCTTGCATTTCCCCCCATTGAGGATAGTTTATATCAAATTCTCTTATTAATAGATGAAGTTGAAATTCAAAGAGTTCAAATTCAAATTCAACAGTCACTGCGAGAAGGGTTGCTAAAAGTATTTTCTTTTTCACATAAGCCTGTGATTGGAATTCAGTTAAATACAACTTGAAGGTCTGTCAAAATAATAGTAGGCTAAAATACTTAATTTCTTTGTCCTTAGCTAATAATACATTTTGTTTGAGGTCAGAATTTTCAAAATGATTTTGCACACATGACATATTGACAGTCTGTATTTTCAGAGGCTTTCTTTTTTAATTTTAAATATTGCAGTTTATTTTTGAAACTGAATTGCTCGGATAGACAACAAACTGCAGACTGTTGAGTGGTATTGCAAATAATTCAAAGAGAAATGCAGTGTTTGAAAGCAGTACTGTTTGCTAAAGGGCATTTGCTAGCAGACAGAAGCATGTGACAGAACTACTGTCTCAGCTGAACTCTAGAGAGTATCAAACGCTAGAGGATAATAGTGCTAGAATTTAAAAATTACAGATTTTGTACAGGATATTATAATGACATTTGAGTGTTTAAGTAAAGAAAGAATTTATAGGCTCCCAGTATTCTCAGAAGCCAACACTGAAAAGGAAGTCTGGCAGAAAGAGAAGTGTAGTCACTGAGGTTTCCCATTTCTGAGTGCAGTTAGAGGATGCATGCTCAAACACACCGAGTTCTTGGAATAAACTTTTTCACCCTCAAAGCATTTTGCTGAGGCAGCAGTCTTCTGTCAAGAACATAGAAGCAGGGGAGTGTTATATAGAGTAGAGGGAAGCAGTAGGTGATCTGGAAAAAGGCTTATTTCAGTTTGACGCATTCATCCTAAAATAATCAAGTAAAAGTTTCATTCTACATGGTCTTGATTCATGCATGCTCCATTACTGGAATAATTGAGCATTGAGTAGTTCCACTAACCGAAAGAAAAATAAAATCAAAACATAAGATGAAAACAAAGAAAAGGATGGAAAAATCTGGTGGGTGGAATCAAAAGGCTACAAAGTAGGAGACTGGAGTTTGCATCTAACTTCTGTCTTACATCTCTGCCACTCAAACAAGTTGTTTAAGCTTTCAGTAGTTTAGTACCACAAATGCAACACAGAAATAGCAACTCTTCCTCTGTTTCCCTTGTCGGCCCTGTCTATTCAGTCTGTCAGATATTTGGCACATGGCCTCATCTCTTAGTGTCTAATTATAGCATTCCAGTTTGATGAGGATGTCTGACTGACACACGTAATTGATGCCAATAAAATGAAAGAGAGTTTTTTTACATTAACCTTTCCTGTGCGGCCAGAACTTACAGCTAGTGGTTCTACATGGCAAACACAGTATATTACCCCTTCATTCCCTTTCTCCACAATGTTTGAGGCCTGTTTCTGTTCATTTGCTTAACTGTCTTAGCATGCGGTTAAGAGCTTCCTTTGTAAACTCTACTTTACTTTTGATCCCTTTATATCTCTGAAGATAACTATAGGTTCAAGGTTTCCTGATGTTTCTATTTATATAGGCCTAATGTTTACAGATATGGCTTCTTAAATAAGTGTATTATTGCAAGCTTTCCTGTAGTTCTATTAAAAGAAATAAAAAAGAGAATAGTATATAATCAGTAAAATGTCAAACATACAGTGAGTTTGGGCTTCATTATTAACATTTAATATAGTGTGTTACTTTCTTAACAGTGTCTGTGAACTGGATCTGTGTGTAGTTTGGGAGGAAAGGGTATTCTGAAGAAATCTGATGTGAATGGAGTTCTCTGCAAAACACAGAGGTAATGCAGCTTTTACCTTTTTATGTGTCAGATATTTTATGTGAAGAAGCTGGAGCTGGAGATGAAGAGCACCTGGGAAAAGAGAGCACTATGAGTAAAGCTACAAAGGCAGAAAAGCCTCAAGAAGTCTATGAAAAGCAGATAGTTTGGTAGACTGTATTGTCTGAGTGGGCAGTGATGACAGAATAGAGAGGGAAAACTGGAGGTTAGGATGAGTGGTTTCATTTTTAATTGGATGGGGGGGGATTCCAGGAGGAAGATGCTGGGTAGTGGCACCCAGGCAGCCATTTACTTTCAGCACGTTCTTCTCATCCTTTTCAAAAGCTACTCATCTTGTCCAAATGTGCAGGATTTCTTTTACAAAGATGCTCATGATCAGTAAACTGTAAACAGAAGCTTGTCTATGATATTTTTCTGTAAAGTTGGATTTAGGCACTATAGAGGAGAAAGACACATTGCATGCAGACACACTACAGAAAAAATCTAGTTGTAAACAAGAGGAAGCCTAGCAGAGAGTGTTACATTATATCCAAAAAGAAAGAAAAATTTCAGGCCTGACATGATAATTTTGATTTTATTATAATATGCTTTCAAAATACGTTGTGACTAATCAGATGAAAAGTTAGCGTTTATTTTTGAATGAGTGGACTTAGGTAGGCATAAGAAAAAATACACTCTGAACTAACAAATCATTTTTATATTAGCCAAAGCAAAATCTTCACAGTGAATGTATGTAAATCACTAACTTGGGTGCACTGAAGGGAATGTACTTCATGCTATAACTTAAATACTAATGAAATCAAGTGAAAATGATATTCATTAGTCAGCTGTGCCTTGATATGGTTCCCTGTGGACTGATATAAATTCGCCATTAGAAACAGATCCTCTCGCAGTCCACAGTGAGTATTTAATCCTTCTGTAAAGCAGATTTAAATTTGATGTTTAATGTGGGTTTTTTTATTTGAGTTCTCTTATATTTCCATATTTGCAGCTTGTGTTTAATCTTTTTTAAGTCACTTTAAATTTTTTATCTGCATTCTCTCAGTTTTATGAGATTTATTATTGGCCTATGCGAATCATACAGCCACAGGTATTGATAATCAGTGGAAGGGAACTAATTAGCACACAGCTCAAAATAATGTTGCCTCTTATAAGCCAAATGACCCACTTTGGTTTCAGTTCAGAAATGAATGTGTTACCTGGTAAAAATTCAGGGGTAGCACTTTGAATGGTATTCAAGACAAAGATAGCTATGGTCATTCTTCAACTCCTTCCTTAGATGAAAATAATTTTAAATATTTCTCCAACATCTGATTCTGATGGTTTATTTCAAAATAAGTCAGCAGAGGCTCAGACACATGTGCGCACACATGTGACTTCTGAAACTTTAACTGAGGTCATTTGAGAGGAATAAGGAAGGAGACACTTGCCAGAATTCCTACAAGTCAAATCCTGCTGTGTGGTATCAGGAGCATGTGCTACCCACCCATTTTTTTCCCTAATGCTAGCTCCTTATTCCTTTACTCTTGCATCAGATCTGCATAGGAAACGGCAGTGGAGAAGCACCAACCCTTGATTTGAACAGAATCCTTTTTTACTCAGAGAAAACTCCCAGTGAAATGAATAGGAACTTTTCTCTACATAGGGAAAAACACGAGAGAATGGAAAATGCATAGTATTTTTTAGGAATATTGCCCTGCCTCCATATTTTCTTGGCTTACTATTGCATCTACATAATGTTACTTTTAGAAAATTGCTGGGCTATGAAAGAAACAAAGCACAGTAGCAGTCCTGCACGCACTCTGCCATTTTATAGTTGAAAAGGAAATCTCTAGTGGTGATGAGAATCACTAAGGACTGTGTGTCATTTAGCATTATAAATTATAAATCATAATGTTATGTAATACCACACCTGAGAATGAGCTCAAGCACAGAATACTGATTGTCTAGTCAGCATGCTCCCTGTCTGAATTTTGGTTCTTGCCAGCCAGCACTTCCCAATTGAAGAATTAGGCATAGTATTAGGGTATGGCTATATCATAAATAGTATGGACAACACAGCATAAAATTTGTTTTGGTCCAAACTTCCAGGGTAAAGTTCAATCCATGATATGTCCCTACACACCCTCATTTTAACCTCAGGCATGCAAAACATGCCCCCCTCCCACCCTCTCCCCAGCCTTTCTTTCTAACAGACTGGTCCTTTTCTTTGTTTATTTAACACCGATGTACATTAAATATCCTCTCCCTAGTCAGTCTTACATAAAAAACTAAAATTCTTAAAAACTTATAAAAGTCCCTTTTGATAGTGGATTTAAAGCAAATCATGATGTTGCTGATGTTGAAAATGACATTGTGGCAGACAGGCACACAATAGGTCTTCTCTGCTTCTTTCATAAGCACACAGACTGAATCAGGCACCCTCTGGCAGCTAGAGTGCTACCCTCCTTCTCATTTGGTGTTGCCCAGTCCCTGGTGATATGCAAGCAAGTTGATATGACTTAGTTTTACAAAGCAAAATCATTCTTCCTTTCTAGTTAGTCTGTATTTTCAGTCCCAGTACAAGTCAAGAGTATTCTTGATATAATAAAAACTTAGTCACGAGTTCCCCAATCCTTCTTTAAATTAAATATTATATTCTGACTATTCTGGACACGAATTAAGATACTTCCTATTTCCATATTACAGCAAGATAAACTACCTTCATATATGTTGCTATAGTTGTCCTTTACCAGCATAGGAAAACAAGACAGCTTTTGTATAAATGTATTGATTTAGACATTTTGGACTGAATTTTCATAAAATTTGGCCTTTTATCTAGGTGATTTTATATGCAAAGCTATAAATTTTAGACTTGTTGCTATTGGTATTAAAAATCTTACCTCAAAACAGTACATAATGTGCACACCAAAACCAATCAGAAAGCATTAGAGAGAAAACAACTTAGATTAGGCAGAGTTTTCAGCACAGTCCTGGTTTACAAAAGACTGGATAAGAAGCTGTAGACTCAACATTTGACTTCACCCTCCCATCCTGGTATGCTTAGCTGTGATCATGCTGTGCAGTCTGTCATCTTACTTCCCCAGAGATCTATCTCCACAATGTTTGTCTCCCACTCTTGTCTTTCTCAGTGGTCTGGCGTCTGCCCTGAGGAATGTGGTTAGGTGGGAAAGTGTGGGGTAATGGAGAGCAATGAGTTTCTTTGAAACATGATGATTGAACCACTTATGTTGAGTTTACAACTAGTTGATGTTGAGGAAAAGTATTGCATTTCATGACATATTTTGTTTTCACAGTTGCTGAGTAGGTGTTGGAGTGAAATTAGTAACCTACCCTCTAAATCGAAAACAAATCAAATAAAGGAATCTTAATTTTGTTTTGTGTAACTACCCTTCTGAGCAAATCTGTATTGACTGTCTCATAATTTATGCTGGTCTAACATTAGTTTGTTTTCTGGATGAGTGTGTTGGTCTCATTCCAGAGCCATCTGCCTGCAAAAATACACAGGAAAGAGAAGAGTGTATTAAGTTTAGCCATTGCTTAGTAAATAGTTGAGGGGGAAATCATTAGGTCAAATTCTAGTTTAGTGTTGCAAATCTACTGGACTTAAAAAAATGTGTTTGACTGTGAAAGCTTGAAGCCCAAAATCAAAGAATGAACTCAGGGAGTTTGAGAAGTTGCCAATGACCACTTCTTTCTTAGACGAGATTATCAGGTTTTTGGAGAGAACAATCCTTGCTTTACCCCATCCCCATGTTTTACATAGAAAAAAACCCCTAAAGATGTGTCAGAGATTTGTTAGGAGATGATAGTGTCAGAAGCCCAGACTTTCAAGTTTAATAATTTTCTATTAATTGTGAATTGCACTTTTCAGCATAAAGTCACTGTGGCTTGCGTAGGAAAACTGCCAAGGGAAGAATATATAACTTTTGGGGGGATTTCAGTATTACATACTATTGCTGAGCAGAAGCTTAGAAAATGAAATAAGGCAATGATAAGGCAGGGGCTTTGTTGCTACTGATGACTCATACACATTTTGTTTTAAGAGGGTGTCCAGATGGAAGCAGTACAGCTTCTGGAACTCACTTCAACCTGAAAGTAGCCACACCTTAATGTACTTGATGTTTTGGTCCACGGCCCTTCAAGTGTGATCTTTTTTAGGATTATGGAATAAAAATTTTGATGTTATATGTGTATTTATCAATAGTATCAGTCATAATACATTCTTTTTAACAACAGGGAATTCAGCTTTTATTCAATTACTTTTCTTTGTGTATCTCATAGTTTCTGAGGTGTTCTCTGATGACTAATAATTACAGTAAAATGGAGAAATAAAAGGAAATGTAGTCATACAAAAGGCCATTTTTTCAAGGCCAGTTCTTAAGATCTGTTTTACGTGGTCCTTCTTTTTTATTGCTAGCTTATCTACAGAGGGTGCAATGATGTTAAAGGTGTCAGACTTCAGTCTTGGCTACTTTTCTCACATTTGCAGAGCCATGGTGCTCAGCCAGGTTCCCTCATTGACAGTTGGTCTTTCCATGCTCGTATACCTCTGACAAACCAAGGTAGCAGCAGCAGTGAGTAACATTAAGCTACAGGAACCACATGAGCACCTGGACTGAAATGCTGAAGCTAGGACTTGCTGTGGAGAGGTTTATCATCTCTAGAAGTGCAATTCCAATAAATTTGAGTTGACAAAGTACAAGAGCTATGTCCTTGGCCTTTTTCACAGAACAAATTCTTCTTGTACTTGCGCTTAATAAAAAGGTGGAAAAAATCTGATGGCTAAAATTCTCAGGAATCATCTGCAAAAATCTGTCTCGCTTTGTTTTTCTTCCTTCCCTGAATTCTTGCACCTAGTTTGAAATCAGAATTTGCTGCTATTTTGTTGATTATTCAAGAGGCAGTGACATTCCTTCCCAGAAAAAATAATTAGTCATTAGTAGAGAACACAGTAAAATGTGGTCTTTGAGTGTCCCTTTTTCTATATCTCACTATTTATCTAAGGACAGCAAAACACATCATGAGCATTAATGCTCATAAATAAACTGACAGAAGGTGTGTTGATATTTCTAATGCATAACAGATTCCTGATGCCTTCACTGGGATCAACTCTATTTTAACTCTACCACCTTTCAGTGTGTTTGTTTAGCTGATGAAGAGACACTGGCTTAACAATATTAGCTTGTTCAAGGTCCTGCATGAACACAATGGCAAATCCAGTAATAAATACAGAGATTTTAACTCCCACACCTGTGCTTCAAATTCATTTTCTTGGTATGCTCCATGGATATAATTCAGACAACTCATAGGAAGCAGATTTTTTTTTGGAACTGCTGCTTTTCTGGCAAAACCATAATTTCAATGCACTGATTATTTGAATAGTACAAATTAGTAGGAGCTGTATGGCCTCTCTGTGCTTTTGTTATATTTGTTTGAGAGTTTCCTTGCTGAATTTTAGCTTGAAATTGTACTTTTAAGGCAGCTCCTGGCATCATTCATAGTAGCAGAGGAGCTATTAATGCTGACTACCTTGCTTCACATCTTCTCTTCCCTTTAAGACATTTTTCACTAGCTCTCATCAGCGCAGATCATAGAATCATAGAATTGTTTGGATTGTAATGGATCTTTAAAGGTCAGCAATGAGCAGGCCCTACTAAAAAAATTTGTTTCCATCATTCTTACAGACCTCCATGACGTACTGTGAGGCCTCAATATGGTCTCCCTGCAACCTTCCCTTCCCCAGGCTGAACAACCCCTGCTGTCTCAGACTTTCTTCATAGGAGAGGTGTTCCATCCCTCTGCTTATTTTTGTGGCCTTTCTTTGGACCCTCTCCACCAGGTCCATGTGTTTCCTGAGCTGAGGGCTCCAGAAATGGATGCAGTACTCTAGGTGGGGTCACACCAGAGCACAGTAGAGGAGCACAATCACCTCCCTTAATCTGATGACCATGCTTCTTTTGATGCAGCCCAGGATACAATCGGCCTTCTGGGCTCCAAGTGCACACTGCTGGCTCATGTCCAGCTTTTCATCTTCCAGTACTGCTGAGTCCTCCTCAGGGTTCTTCTGAATCCTTTCATCCCCCAAACCTGTTTTGATCTAAGGGACTGCCCTGATTCAGCTGCAAGACCTTGCATTTGGCCTTGTAGAACTTCATGAGGTTCACATAGGTCCCCTTCTCAAGATTGTCCAGGTGCTGCTGGATGGCATCCTGTCCTTCAGATATGTCAATCACATCATTCATCTTGATGTCATCTACAAACTTGCTGAGGGCGTTCTTGATCACACTTTGATGTAATTATTAAGCAGTAGTAGTTTTGAGATGGACACCTGAGGGTCACCACTTGTCACCTATCTCCACGGGGACACTGAGACGCTGACCAGCATCCTCTGGATGCTACTTTCCAGCCAAATCCTCATCCACTGAACAGTCCACCCATTGAATCTGTTTCTCCAATTAAGACAGAAGGATGAAATAAGTGATCATGTTAAAGGACTTACAGAAGTCAGATGAGACCTGTGAACCTGCAAATATAGACTAGATCTCTAAGACTCACTCATTAGACACATTTTACTGAAATGGTGTTGCAGCTTGCTGTTGTGCCAACCGAGGTAATGTATGAGTAATATACAGCACCGCCAGCAGTGGTGAGACTGGGAGCTGGGGTTTGCTTACTGCTCTACCTTGTCCTCCTGCTGGCACATGCTTCAGTGATTGACCTGCATTACTCATACAAGACTAGACACACGGTTGTACAACAGGTAGGATTTAAACACATCAATCCTAAAGCTTTAACTTTAAGGTTAGGTGTAGCTAAACCTAAAACACAAAGCATTTACTTAGGTATACAGCTCAGAATCACAGTGTTTGCTATGTTTTGAGGTTGCAAATTTCCTCTTTCCTTGCACAGCAAGGCACTTTGATACGTGGTGGAATGATGTGTGTTTCTGATTGTGTGTGTCTGTACACAGATCTTTACATGTATATCTGTATCTGTATTCTGTAGTATGTGTACATGGGTCTGTTTATGGACAACGTTTCTGAGATTTCTCTGAGGCCCTGTGAAATACATATCTTTTTTTCTTGACTAAGCTGAAGGAAATGAGAGAAATGACTAATATCATACTAATTTTCTTCAGCATTTTTGCAGGGAAATAACACAATATGAATGCCACTACAGGTTGACAAAAAATCCTTGCACATCTGGTTTGTGCTATCTGACATCCAATAGTGTTTATCAGATCACTCTTCCCTGTTATTCCCGTATGTGCAAATTATTGTACTTGTCACAAAAGAAAAGGGACCTAGGTAATGACCTTACTATATTTAATGGAATATGTATGTTTTCTAGAATAAATAATAGGTGTATAAGATATTTTACTGATATTTGAAGAAGAAATGTGCCCCTTATTAAATATTTTGTCCCTTCTGCAGCCCCCTAAGATATGTCTATTTTTCTTTTCTATTTTATTTTTGAAAATTCCTAACTCTAGAACTTTTTGCATTACAAAGACTGCAATAATATTAAGGAAAGATATTGCATACCTCTATTCCTAGATCAAGTAAACTTAAAAGTCGATTAATTAAATCTCTTTTTACATTACATCTGCTTAAAAATTCTATTCAAACTATAATGTCATCATTAAAACTCTTTCAGCATGGCAGAACTGACAACAGTTAGTTCCAGTATGTAATTAGGACATATAAAATCTTCTCTATAAACAGAATTTTAATACCTACGACATCATCAGAAGATAAGATTTTATTTTATGGATTGCTTTTATCCTATTTTGAGCATCTAGCATGAGCTGGTGTCTTTGAAAAGTGCAGTGAAACAATGACAAGATCAAGTCTGTTGTCATCTGAATTGTTTCATGTCAGGAGTATTTGTGGGCTTTTTTTTCCCCAGCAGCCTCACATGATTCTTCAGTGTCAAGGCAATATTGCAGCGGTTCTGATATGGCATAAAAGACTTAATACTTTAGACCATATTCCACTCTTATTTAGCCAGTCTTCATAATTTATTTTCCATTACTGATTTATTTCTTTTCACTAGAGGGGAAGATAATGATAGAGCTAACTTTTGTTTTGAATAAATGTGTAATAGAAAGGTATTCTTTATCTTTGTGTTCATATGGATTTAGCTGGTATTAATTTTCATTTGCAATAGAATTGCAAAAAGCAATCACAGAAATCTCATCCTTATATTGCTCAATGTTCTTACTGGAGTACAGAGGTGTCAAATACTATCAGGTACTAAGTTAGCAAGGACATTTTCACTGGAATTGATTTCTTGAGTCTTCAGAATCCTTGAAATCACTCAAAGTCCTTGTTGCTTTTCAGGAACCCTATTCATCTTTATAGGTTTATATTGACATTGTTTGCTGCAGCTTTCCTACTCTGCTTTCTGGGCAGATGTGAACAGACCACAAAGGGGCAGAAATCTATTTCTAATTCAGAAGGATACACATCAGGCCTTTAAACTGGACAGAAAGTTCATATTAAAAGCAGTCATAATCATAAAGTGTAAATGAGATGCAGGGTGATGAATGATTTCTGGAATAAGGTAGTGTCAGTGTCGATCTCACTACTGATGTATCTTTGCCTCTTAAGTGTGGTTTAAAATATAATAAAGAAGTTGTTTGAAGCTAGGTGAGTGATTATTATCAAAACTCAGCATCTACAAAATATTAATAGTGATAGTAGAAAAAAATAAAGGGAAAAAAAGGAAGAAAAGGGAAGAAAACAAAGCTTGGAACAAGGAGCAGGGAGTCTGATGGAGGAAAGGAGGTGGCCTGCAATTGTAACACCCCATTTTCAGGGAAATAAAGAGCAATCAATGTAATAGCAGTATAAAGCAGTCAAAGGAAAAAAAGGACAAAGGCTGAAGTCTGATATCTTTTATTCCTGAGCCCAGGCAGAGCTGTAATTGGCAGTCCCAGCTTGGAGATGAAACAGCCGTGTAAAAGTGTAAAAGAGCCATGCCCTTAAAAGAGCAGACAAAGATGTGTCTTGGGTTTTTCTAAAAACAGTTAAATAATATCTCTAGATCTTTGGAGGGAGAGTGGGGGGAAAGTCATAGTGGTCATGCTGGGATAAAATCTTGGCAAGTTACAAAACTTGTGGCAGGCATCTGTGAATTACATGACTGCTTGAGATCCCTTTACCTTCTTTGAGCCCATAAAAAGCAGCAAACCCAGTCAGCTATAGAGTGTTGGACATCCTCCCAAATTGTTGCTAGCCATATCTGATAACTCAGGTGCCAAACACTGACCTCTCTGTTCACAGTTAGGGATGACAGAAAATCTGGTCAGGATCAGTTATGATCACTGACATTTAGATTTAACTAAGACTGAATGGCTGCTGTCTTGCTACATAAGAAAAAAAGACATTTTTCCACCGAATATCCTCAGCCGCTACTTCAGAATTATAGCTATAAGGTGTCAAAATGTAAAAGTGTTCAAGTGTCTAAGTGTAAAAATATTAAATCTAGGCAGATAGATAAAAATTATTTACATCCTTTTCAATGTAATTTACTTTCAATACTTGCCTATTTTTTCCTGGCTTCAACTCTGTAATTTTTTTATTTAAGTGCATGAAATACCTCTGAGGCACAGACCCCAAAGTACATAGATTTGATGATAAAAAGTACTTTAGTTCTTTTTTGAAAAAAGAGCTACAGACTTCAAGAAAAATATCTAAAAATCTTTAAAAGACAACACCTTGGGAAGAAGAACAACATTTACAGCCTCTCCTAATAAACTACTTTCTTAGAGAATAACTGTATTAAAATAAATCAGACACCTATACTTCAAATTAAGCAGCAAAACCCCTCTTTTTTTCAGACACTATATGCAAGTGTGCTTAACCATCATTTACTTAGTGGGGGACATGGATAAAAAAGGCACATAATATGAAATTATTGGTTTACTCCTTTCTTTTGACGAGGAATAGGTCAGGGATAAAGACTCAGTTCTCTGAGATAGACAGTTTGTAGCAATTGAACTTCTGTTTCAAGTCTTAATTTGAATTTTCAGTGGAAATTTTTTAACCTCTATAAAATTCATCTATTAGTTGTTGACCTTCCAACAGAAAACCTGTGTACTTGTGACCTTAGAAATCCTTTTCAAAGTGCTTCTTTACATGTGTGTTGGTGTATGTATGTCTACCTATGTCTGTGTGTTTATACATATGTGTAGAGATACGCAGCACACCTTAAATCATAAAAGTGGCCATTTTGGTCTACTCCAGCATTCTCTTGCTAGTAGTAGCTGTCAAGATATGCTTAGAGTAAGTGCAGTATTTATGTGATGCTTACATATAATATTTTCCTAACATACAATTATTTTCTGCTCAAAGAATTTACTGAGTTAGATATGATGTCTGAGAGTTTAGTAGCGCTTGTAGTGTTTACCATACAAAGATTTGTCCAATGTATAGCTGCATCCATGTAAAACTTTAAAAATTACAAAGTTCTTTCCAAAAAATCTAGGTTTTTTTTCAATTTAACCCATTGACTAAATCCTGCTGGGATTTATGTTGCAAGGTCATGCAGAGCTGTTCTTAGAAAGCTAGATTTTTATTCCCATATCTGTAGAAAACAAACATTTCAAGTCTAGTGTCACAGGTAGCTGGCAAGGGATCACACAATTATGTTGACACCCCTGGATCATTCTCTTCCACAGATGCCAATAGGCATTGGATGCCATGCATCTGTATAGCAATGCAATCCAACAGAAGGTCACCTGATATGTATTGCCTATTAGGAATAGCCCTCGTCCTGGTTAATTCTCAAAATACACTTGAAAATTGTTGGAAATGGTTAATGTAGGATCATGCCTTCTGTCTGGATCAAAAATATGCAAGAAATATTTGTAGAAGATTAATACAGAAGAATGAATTCCAGAGTTTAGGAACATGTCCAGGCACCCTTTAACTTACTATCTTGATTGTAGCCTTTGAGAAGCAGTAACTGTTGGGAACAGAGTTCCTTGCCTTGTTTCCTAAACATCCATTCCAATCCTAATTGATGTTCCTGATCCCTTCATGCAACTTCACTCTCCTTGTGACTACCTATCGCGGCAGGGGCGAGATGAACCTCACGACAAATCAATATGATTTCAGATGAAGTCCTTTATTATGGGTTAACTCGCTTCTTATACAGACCAAGCAGGCCAAACATGAGGTAAACATTGATTGGTCACTACTGCCCTAGTAACGAGTCTTCCTTGGCTACTGCCCAACCCACAAAATTTTGTTGCTAGGTTGCAAATCCTGCCTCTCGTCCTCAAGTTTCTTCATTAACATAACACAACAAAGTCATTACCAGTTTTTGTGACTTTACCAGCTCCACCCTGCCAGGGTACTTGAAGAAACAATTCCCGACAACTACCCTGCCTTGAATCCCTTCTGCTTCTGCATCTTCAGGCTGATATCTGCATCTCCCCTTTGGTCTATTATTTGTGGAGTTTAAAGTTCCATGCAGCCTTAAAGCCACAATATTTAGTGATCATACAAGCAAAATGAAATCCCAGTTAGTTATTTACAGTCTAGATGTCATGGTGCACTCTGAGATAATCTTTTCAAGATCCTCATCTTCAAATGTATCTTGTGATGTGTAGTCTTTCATCCGTACAAGTAGAAGAATCATTAAAGGAAGTCACTATGAAGAAATGGAGATGTAGATTTCATAGGTATTTCCTCATGCCAGGGAAATCACAGAATCAAAGAACCGTCATAGAATGGTTTGGGTTGTAAAGGACCTTGAAGATCCTCTTTTTCTAACCCTCCTGCCATGGGCAGGGACACCTCCCACTACATCAGGCTGCTGTAGGACCCATCCAGCCTGGCTTTGAAGACTTCCAGGGCTGGGGCATCAAATGGGAGTATCTAAACAAAAACACTTGCTACATGACTTACTAGACATGGGGCTATTGGTGAACAGCCAAAGTGCATAGACCACAGAACCTGTTTTGTCCTTAGGTATGCACAGCCTGAGTTGAATGGTCATCTCAATAAATTCAATGAGACAAATCTCTTTTGTATTCCAGGGCATTTTACAATGGAGTAGTTAGTTAATTTTTTCACAGACTCGCTTTGCTACTGGGCCTTCTATGATTGCTAGGACTGCATGTCAGCCTGTGCTTGTTTGCTTAATGTCATCCACCAATTATAAAATGGTATCTCTCTTTGGAACTGCTGTAATCAGACTGGTAAAATGTACACCATAAACACCAGTTATAAAAATTAAGGAGAGTTTCCTAGTGAGTCCCTACATGGACAGTGATTTAAGACTGTCACTCTTGTTACTTGTTTTCAATTCTACTTAGTACTCTCTAGGTTACTTTTTGCAACCCATTTGTGCAGACTTTTCTTCAGCCTCTTTTTCATCTTATATGTATAAATAGGATAATGATGTTGAAGTATATTAATATGTATTAGCTGTATACATGCAATGAGCTGAGATGTACAGGAAAAACACCTACCTGCACTTATGATTAGATGCAATCTGATATACACGCAAAGCCTTGTGAAAACTGGTAGTTTTCTCACTAATATATAACTATGCTTTCTAAGCATATCTAAAATTATTATCATATTTTTATTCATGAAATTTTTGTGCATGCAAATAGAAAGTATCGTACCAAAAAAGAGCTTAAAAATAGACTGCTAAGGACTGGATGTTAAAGAGAGAACAAATAGGAAGGAAGAAAGGTAGGAGGTTGGGACATGTATTTTCTGATAAATTTTATGCATTTTATTTTTCACTCATAGCGCTATTTATCACTTGTGTTTACCTGCTGTATGTGCCACACAGACTGCAACTGCCTGAGGCAGGAACCATTTTCTTTGTTATATGTCTGTATACTACATAGTACAATTGATCCTCCATTAGATGTCTAACCAGTAGCATGGTTAAAATAAAAAATAATTTTCCAGTACCCAGCCTTTTGTTACTGAATTAAAGATAGAATGGGATGGTGAAGTAGCTATATTGTAAATTGAAGTCGATAAAGAAAGCAGACAAATTTTTTGTCCCTGAATACATCATAAAACTAACATGCAAATGGTTAACAGCAAAACTTTATTTTGGTTCAGAGAGCCAATAATTGGTAATGACATAAATTCCCTTTATTTCTTCATATATTTGGGATGATCTTCCGTACTTGTCAACTAGAACTCAGATGCATTTGCTGCTAGTGCCTTAGAGAATATAATGGCTGAGCAGTCTTCACAATCTATCAATCCTGATGGTCTTCTACCAGTATATAAAAAAAGCTGTGAATTAATACAAGCAGTGCAAACAGTATATGAATAGACACATGCTCACTTGGAAAATATTTGGAATGACATCCTCATGGGAAGATACATTCATCATAGAAGTGTACAGTTGTAAGTTGTTTGCAGTCTTGTTCTAATAGCACTCATTTAAAAAAAAACAAGTATTCTCTCAAGTTTATGTTGGAAGACTATGGACACACTTAGTGTATGGCAGCTTGAAAAAAGGGTCATTGGACAGCAGTGTCTGTATGTGGTTGGGCCCTGCACTCTACCTTGATGGCCAGTTTATCCAGCATCAAGAAGGTGAAAGAAGAAATAGGTAAGGCTGGATTCAGTTGCCACATTTTTTCTGCAGCTACTGTCAGTAAGTGTGCAATAGCTGGACTTGACTGCCATAGGAAGGGATGTATCTTGTTAAGCACTAGGAGATCAGCAGAAATTAAAGACTTAAAGGACCATATTGGTGCCTGAATATTGCCTGAATATCCCCTGAAAGTGGATTTTAAAGCCTAATGAGCTCCCTGTGGTCTATGTGATGAAGCAGACTGGACATGATACAGTGCCCTCTAGATAAAGCTTCTGCCTCAGAAATCAGCTTATGGTGGTACATACGGCTGATCAGTTCTGTAGGTCACAGTGGCATCAGTAACTGGGATGAGCTTCCCACCCACAAGAAATTGTTGAAATAGTTCTGTTGATTGTAAAATTAAGAAAGGAAAACATCTCAAGGAGGGAAAAGCTCTTACGAATAAAGGGCAATCAAGAGTATTGTTACACCCTAAAATAATATGCTTCAAACATTACTTCTCAAATTCACGTGTGCCAAAGTCTTTGCAAAATATCTCCAGTAGCTTTATTTCCCTTTTACTCTGACCTTCATTCCCCTAGTCCCCATTTATCCAAGTCTCTGTACTAGGAAAGCATTAAGACAAAGGTATCTTGGAAAAGGAATTTATAACTACTCTCATGACAATGGTGATATTGCCATCTTCATGATGACTCAGCTAAGCTTATCCATTGCGCTTCACTGTGTGTTAAAAATGAGGGTTATCATAGAGTCCTATGGCCATTTTGGGGCTGAACAATTGCCTGATCTCATTCTTGGGAAAGCCCTGGAAGCAAGAAGCTGGACCAAACCCTGAGAAATCCCATCCAAGCCTGACACTATCTGACAGTGTAAAACTTGCCTGGTTTGGAGTGTCATGATGACCTGTGATCACTTTCAGTGAGACACTTGTTAATATTTTCAGCCTAATCAAATTATTACTTGGTAAAGTTTTTATAAGACTGAGGTAGATATGGTAGATTCTGACAGAGCTCTATTTTTGTTAAGTCTGGGAATTTAGAAATTAAAACTGTGAATAAAAGTAAAGTTTCAAAAAGTTTTGAGATGTTGTGCACACCTTAATGCTTTCCTATAATGTTTACCTGCTTCTAGTAAGGATGGAGGAATTTTCTCTGTTCTCACATTTTTAAGCTTCCATTAAAATTTAGGGCAGGAATTGAGCAGGTGTCTCATAACCTTCTGGGACCATCTTAAATAATGTATGTCTAGCTTACTTTATCCTATGATATACTTGAACTCACTTAGCAGTGACATAGCAGTATATGTAGTGTATTACATAGAATCATAGAATCACCAGGTTGGAAAAGACCTC
The DNA here is from genome assembly GCA_013389865.1 of Piaya cayana. NCBI lineage: Eukaryota > Metazoa > Chordata > Aves > Cuculiformes > Coccyzidae > Piaya > Piaya cayana. The sequence goes on along the minus strand of WAAB01011526.1, from coordinate 120,443 downwards.
TTGGGTCATTGAGTCTAACCAAGTCTTTATCATATCTAGTCTGACCCTCCCGTTTGGAACCTGAGGCCATTCCCTCTTGTCTTGTCTCCTATCACTTGGGAGAAGAGGGCTGCACCCTCCTCTCTACAACACCCTTTCAGGCAGTTGTAGAGAGCACTAGGGTCTCCCCTCAGCCTCCTCTTCTCCAGGCTAAACACACCCAGCTCTCTGAGCCACTCCTCTCAAGATTTGTTCTCCAGCCCCTCCACCAGCTTCATTGCTCTTCTCTGGACTCACTCCAGAGCTTCAACATCATTCTTGTAGTGAGGGACCCAGAACCAAACACAGTATTTGAGGTGCGGTCTCACCACTGCTGAGTACAGAGGGGGAATAACCTCCCTGGACCTGCTGGTCATGCCTTTTCTGATACAAGTCAAGATGCCATTGGCCTTCTTGGCCACCTGGGCACNGTGCACTCAATGCCTTCATCCAGGTCATTGATGTAGACATTGAACAGGGCTGGAGCCAGCACTGAGCCCTGAGGAACCCCACTTGTAACTGGCCTCCAGCTGGACTTAACTCCATTTCCCACCACTCTCTGGGCCTGACCATCCAACCAGTTTTCCACCCTGGAGAGTGTGTACCTGCCTAGTCCAGAGGCTGACAGATTCCTAAGCAGAATGCTGTGAGAAACTGTGTCAAAGGCTTTGCTGAAGTCCAAGAAGATACACCCAGAGACCTCCCCTCATCCAGTAGATGGGTCACTTTGTCATAGAAGGCAATCAGATTAGTCTGCTTTTCATGAACCCATGTTGACTGGGCCTCACATTACATGTTACACGGTTCTGTCAGGGTGAAGAAACTAAAAACAAGACAGCAGGGGAAGTGGTAAGGCTTGCAAATAAGCATTCTGAGATAAAGTGTTTTTTCTGGACTACATTGTTATTTCTGTGGTTTGAAGTTTTGCAAGCCCCACAAACTAGTTTATGTGTACATTAGGTTAACAAAACCATCTGATGCTCAGAAATACTGTTTTTTTTCTGTAATGTAAGCCTACTTGCCAAACAGAAAGATGATTGAGCTAATGCAAGATTTAGCTACATAAAGAGAATGTCATGCTGTTTAAGTGTTGTATATGCAATTGGTGTGTATTTATATATGTATGTATGTAAGCATGTGTGTACATGTGTATATGTATCACATGTTTAAACTGGATTTTCCTCTCTCCCTCTTTCAACTTCCTTATTAACAATATCTCAGTCCTGGCTGAGTTACTGATCCATTTTTACATCTTAGGTAACATTTTCAAAAGTGCCATTGTATGTAAGAAAGCAAATGGTATTCATACTGTAAAGGCAATTTAGGTGCTTTTGAAAACAGGGTCAAAGTTTCCTTGTCATTTGGATGCATAAAAATTTTTACTTTCTATGCTTAAAAAAATTTATTGTTAGTATCACAGTAACATAGAGGAGGCCCAGTCATGGGAACAGAACTCCATTGTGCTGGCTTTTGAATAAACATATTCTAAATAGACAGCCTCTGACTCACAAGATTTAGGAATGTCTGTCCCTCTCTTTTCTTTTCATTAGTAAATTTTGAGCAGAATGCAAGTCATGCTAAAATTTAAACCTACAATGTTTGAGGGGTTTGGAAGGCAGGAAAACCGAATTCATTCATCCGTGATCTTTATTAAGGCAAACAATCAGTTGCAAAGCTGACCTCTAAGAAAAAAAATGGCAAATATCTGAAGAAGCAGAGATTCAATTGAACAAACAAAAACCTCTCCTATTCACAGATAGCATCAGCATTAAGAAAATCACATTTAAAAAAAATTAATTTTCCAATATAAACTAGTGACAATTTGATATTTTGAAAGATCATAGTATATCATGTAGTTTTTAGTAGGATTTTTTGCACCTTGACTGTGATTGTGTGCGAAATGAAAGTGATTTGTGAATCTGTAAGAAAGTACTGCTGACCAGTCTCTCTTGTTCTCTTGGTTTGCTTTCAGTGAGGAATACCTAGGGAAATATCAAGGTTTTTGTTTTTTTGAAAGAACAGGCTATTTGCAGGAACAGAAAGGGTGAAAACATCATATGAACGATCCACCATTTAGTGATCAAATTCTTGTACCCGAAGCAAGTTCTACAGGTATTTCCAAGTCACATGTTTCCTTTAATCTTCTAGATGCTGTTCAGTGATCTTAGAGCTGCTTATTTATAAGGAAACAAAACAAAGCATAGAACCCCAAATACAGAAGGTATTTTAGGAACCTGATCTATGCCATTCATGGTATAACACTACAAATAGCACATAATCATGTTTTGTTCTTTGGTTGCTTGAATAATCTTCTCTTTTGGGTGGTACAGCCAAGAGCTGAGCTCTCCAGCAGTTCTGATTTCATTCCTTTATACTTTTGTTAATTACACATACAGACAATCATCAGTTCTTAAATAATCTAGTTTATTGGAAAAATAAATATTAGATTTTCAGGTATTGTAGATGAACAGAGACACTGATTTACAGGAGCTGGACTAGGTTAATTTATAAATATCAGCTCCACTGGCTTCACTTAGCCTTTGGAAGCATCTAGAGAACTTTGGTTCTTTGAGTAACTGTGGTCAATATGCATTGCTAACATAGATATATACATTTATCAGCAGAGTATAAGGACTTCCCCCTCTTTTTTTTAATTTTCATGGCCTGACTAAAAGCCAGTTCTAGTCCATTGTGGTAAAACATTTCTTGGAGACTGCAAGAAATGAATGGTATTTCCTTACCTACTCTGTTCTTTCATCAGTGTAAAAATATCACTGGTGTCAGAAAACCTGAGCTAGAATTTGAGGAGATAGATATACATTTAAGCTCTGATAATTCTGAACTGACTGCTACCTGTGTGCTGTTCAGGCTCGTATCCTCTGCCACCAGGAGAGCACCAGGATTCCTTCTTTCTCCATATTCTAGAATTCTTCATTGGAGAAAACATGGTGTGTGGAGGCTGATATTTCCTCTGATTGTCTCACAAAGTGAAGTTAGAAAATGTTTAGGTCATTATATCTGAACACAAAAGGCCCTGCATTCCACCTGGAGATCAAAATATTAGATATATTCCTCCATATCCTTAAAATCATAAACTACTGAGAGGATTGCATAGAAATGTGACTGGAAAGCTGCCTGGCAGAAAAAGACCTGGGGGCACTGTTTGACAACTGGTTGAACACAAGCCAGCAGTTGGCCCAGGTAGCCAAGAAGGCCAGCAGCATCCTGGCTTGTATCAGAAATAGTGTGGGCAGAAGGAGTAGGGAAATGATTGTGCTCCTATACTTGGCACTGGTGAGGGCACACCTTGAATATTGCACTCAGTTTTGGGCCTCTCTCTACAAGAAAAACATCAAGTTGCTGGAGCATGTCCAGAGAATGTTGAAGGAGCTGATGAAGGGTCTGGAGAAGTCTTACAAGTAATGCCTCATGGAATTGGGATTAATTAGCCTGGAGGAGGCTGAGGGGAGGCATTATCACTCTACAACTATGTAAAACGAGGTTGTTGTGAAGTGGGTGCTGGTCTCTGGTCCCAAGTAATAAGTGATAGGATGAGTGGAAATGGCCTCAGGTTGCTCCATGGAAGGCTTAGGTTGGATATTAGAAAAAATATATTTGCTGAAAGAGTTCCCAAGCATTGGAACAGGCTGCCAGTGAAGTGGTAGAGGTGTTCAAAAAGAGTGTAGGGTGGCACTTGGGGACATGGTTAAGTAGGCATGGTAGTGTTGGGCTGATGATTGGACTTGATGATCCTAGGGGTCTTTTCCAACCTCAATGATTCTATGAGCTAATTTCATTGTTATACATATGACAACATAAGTCATTCCTTAGCTTTAATGTCTATGGGCAAAACCTAAGCAAATATTTTCTGTCGCATTTGCAAGTTTCTCAAACTGATTAAAACATCTGTACAGAAATTGAGCAACTGTAACTGAACTATTTGTAAAAAAGAAGATCAGTGCACGGTTTTATTCAGGGGTGGATTTTTTTTTAACCTGGAGCTGTCTGTGAACTCACTGGATTTAGTAGACAGCTCAGGTCTGACCTAAAAAAAGTAGTGAGATATAACATTTCAAGAACATTTTGGCAGATTTATAAACACAAATAAGAAAATGGAAATATATTTTTAAATTGAGTCCATTTCCTCCTCAATTCACTCTTTTCAGTCTGTCTTTCATCTCCCATCTTCTTTTCTTCTCCTTAAATATTGATTATTGCTATAATCCATACACTTGCATCATATTTAGATTTTCAGCTGCTAAATGCTGAAACATAACTATTTACTAAGTAATCTTCAAATAGCCTCCACCTTCTCAAGCTCTGGGGATCTCTGTTATGTGACTGAGACAGAAATGCTGCACAGAATGACCCATACACAAAGAAACCTGCTAATCAATAGAAAACATTAGTATTAATGATTAATAAAAGTGTCCTGAAAATCAATGCGCAATAGGGATTTGAAATGGTAGTGATTTTACCAATGTTTCAAGATCAGCATTAGAGCCATCTCCAAATGTCAGATCCACCTTAACATTTAGGTAATTTCATCTGGCAGGAATCAGTTGTGTTCTGAGCTTTTAAACTTATATGAGCCTTTTTGTTGAAAAAGCTCTGTATCTGCGATCAAATATTCTACTGACATGACCACGTTTCACACACTCATACACAAAGGACAAAATTATTGCATTTGAGTTCTGCTTCTTATTGAAGATGTTGGTGGACCATTAGGGAAACATCTATAGTTACTTAATCTATAGCCCTGCTCTTGGCAATTCTTACGGAAATTACTGTGCTTACTAAAATATGTCTACTTGTATCTGTGCAATTATGGAGCTCTAGTTGTCATGCCCACAGCAACAAGATCTACTTCCTATAAAAACAAGCAGGCTATGAAGAACTGGAAAAAAGCAGTGATACAGGCCTTTGACTCAGCCCACATGTGTGAATTGCTGGCTTATTAGTGGTATTGCACTGGAACATTCCAGTCCTATTTTTTACTTTTATCTCAGTGGGTTGATGCTTTAAAGCAGGAAATTTTTAAAAGGACACTTCATTCGTGAAGCTCTCACATTAACTTTTACGTCCTGTTCTGATATTTTAAATAGTATTTGTGAAGTTTATTTCTTTGCTATTCATTCAGACGAAAAGTTGTTAACTGCAGAAAAAACCAAAACAAAGGTTTTTTGGGGAGATGGAGGGACTTCTGGTTTGCAAATGAAGTAAGAAGAAAAAAATGATGTTTTCCTGTGATCTTGAAAGTATTCCATGATCAGGAAATGCATGTCTCTTCCTGATATGTATCTCTTTGTAGATGAGTTCTTTGCCTGAACTTTGCAGCCAGTTTCTGACCTCTTTGCCTCTTTTTAATGTTTGTGTGTACATGTATATTCAATGAGCCAAGCTAGCATGCTGGTACCCTTTCTTTTAATCTTTGTGCTAGGTGCATAGATTGCATACTAAAGATTTTCTGTTCCCTGCTACGACCACCGTGACTATGTATACACATATATGGAATTCCATCTAAGTCTCTTGTTTCTAAAAATGTTTAAACAAGAAATGAAGCCATAATACTTACAGATTGGAATCCTGACAAAAGTAGCTGAGAGATCTTGCTGGTCTATGTGTAATCATTTATCTCTTTCTATCAACTCAGCTGCATTTTATTGGTGAGTCAAACTTAGTTAGCTAAGAATATTTCCAAAACACAGATATGCAAGTGGTCTTCTGCCTTGGTTTTTTATGATTTTTATGTTCTTGCCACAAATATCTGCTACTAGTACCAAGAGTAAGTATGAATGAAAAACAAAAAACTGACAAGATTTTCAAAGAATTTTATTCCATTTATTAAAGAAAGCTACCACTGTATCTTGATTTTTGCTTAGTTAATCCTATTACTTCTTAAAATGCTGTCTCATGACTGGTCAGAATTAAATCTAGTAGGAGGAACATATGTCAGTTAGGTGTCACTTATCTCATCCTAATCTGGTGTTAGACATGATAGGGTTTTTTTTCAGTATGGACTTTGTGTGTTTCTTGGCTCTTAAATGACTAATTTTGTTTACTTAATCAAACAACATTACACAAAATCTGGAATACAAAAGTTAAATTTGTTGTTTTAATGGAGAGTTTCCACAGACAAGCAACAAATGTCTGAAACATGGAAGTAATACATTTGCAAAACGTGGTTTATCCTGCATAGAAAAGGACTGGTGGCAAAATTGTCACTGACCCTGTGAAGAGCTGGGGCTGTTCCACACTGAGCTTCTTTTAATACCACTTTAGTTTCTGGGTATCTTTCCAGAGAGCTTTTTTTTTGAAAGAAAAATAGAAAAGAGAGATTAAAAACTGATCACAACAGGAGGTCTATTTGACTGATGAAAGGCTATAAACATTTTTACTTTATTCCTCTGTAACATATAGTGTTCAAATACGAATTAGTTAACTACTCATGAGTTTAAGTAGCATTGCCCTAACATGACCCCATGTATTGGAAAAACAAAATGCAAGGAGTTGCATGCAAGATGTCAAACAAATTAGTGGAAGAGTTGGAAGAAGATAGACCTACCTGGACTCTAGTCCTCTAACATATGAGCATAATTTCCTAAATCTGAAATGTTCTTTTAGTTTTTTTTCAAGAAAAATATTATTAGGATATTACTGATATTGTAATGATATTACAAGCAACTAGTTAAATCTGAAAATTTCATTCCATTTTTTAATCTAAATTTCCACCTATAGGTTCAGTCATTTTTGCTTTGCTGTTCTTTCAATATTGATCATGAATTTCTTGAAGTTCTTTGAAACTGTAACTGTTACTATCCTTTAACATTTTTTCCCAAATTTATTAATGGTTACAAACAACGGTAGTGTACCAAATTATTAAAAGAACTCTTTAATATTGGCTGGAACTGTTTCTACTATCTTTTCTTGCAATTTATTTTCTTGAGAAACTGACAGATAAGAACAATAAAAATATGTAAAATGCATCTGAATATGTGAAGACTGGTTCAAGGGCTCTGCATAAAGAAGGAAGGCAGTAAGTATTTTTGAGTGGCTTTATAGACATAAATGTGGATCGCTTGAATTAATAATGATCACGGTGTGGCTGGGTAGCTTCTATATCCCTGAAAATTTGTCTGGACATGAAAGACCATAGCAATTTTCTATTGAAATTTCAAATTAATCTTCTTGGTATCTTAAATCTATAAGAAAAATCAGTTCATTTTTTATCTTAAAGGAATAGAATCCAGACTCCAAAGGGACCTGTAAACTGAGATAATAATAATAAAAAAATGGAAGTACAATCTCTCTAGTGTCACCACATGAATTTGGAAAATGCCTGAGACCTGTGTTCCTATATTTAGGTTTTTTGTTTAATACTGAAGCAGCGTAGAAGGCTAATACAATCAAATCTAAAGAGCAGTAAACATGTGTCCCTAATTGTGACTTGACTATAGAGTGCGGCTGCATCTGGTCTCTGCCTCAAAACCATTTGTTGAGCAGATGCATCAGGACTCTCCATATAATCAGAGCATTCAGACATGTTCTCTACCTACCAGCTCTTCCATGATTTGTACTTCTGTGCTAGAAGGTAAAGAGAATTTTAAGGAAAAAGATTGTTGTTATGTTCCTCTAAAATACAGAGGTGTTATATTCCACTACAGGACTCCCATCTGGCAATGCTTCGTCCTTACCAAGGGGCTGTGTCAGGGTTGGATGCCACACTGGAGAGACAGTTGTGGGGCTACAGGTATAAAACTGCCTGTTTCACTCTCAGCAGGGTGAAGGGAGAGTTATCAGGCAGCCCTGCAGGTCACTGAAAGTATGGGAATGTATTTGGAGGGCTGAAAACATTGTTATATTTTTTCCCCTTAAGCTGGATTTAGTGGTAAATATGGCATTAGGCTAACTAATAAACTATCATCTGTACGCTGGCTTTCCTGTTCAGCCACACATACACTAATTGAAAGTTCAACTACTCTCGAGTCCATAAGGAATTCTTCAGAACGGGAGTTCTTGCCTTTTTTTTTTTTGATTCACCTGACTAGCATAATACATCAAAACAATAAATAATGCTTTAGGTGAATTAAACTGTAGCTTTAATACTGTTAGGGGGAAAAAAAATCTTGTTGTTTTGCTTGAATTTGTCCCTTATTAATTTTTCTCTTTATGGAGATATTTCTTCCATTGAAATTTGTTAACAATATATTTTACCTAAATAACATTTTCCTATGCATTTTTGAAGTGCAGTTCCACTCACTTTTGTAAATTATAAAATTACCATAGAAACAGTTCTATATTTAAAAAGGACATCATTACAGTAAAAATAATTCCCACATTCTAAGAGAAGAAAGCACACAGTTATATTCCATCATTTACCTAGTTAATTTTACTCCCTGTTAAAACATAAATGTTCTTCCTAGGAGTTCATTTTTGTAGCCTCATTTAGTTTACTTAGTAAGAAATGACAGCAGAAGCCAAGTACTATAAACTATGATCTCAAATGAAAGCAATGCAAGGGACCTTGAGAGATAACCTAGTCCCACCTACCAAACCCAAGCAAGACCACTTAGAACCAGTCACCCAGGACAGTGCTTGGGCACCCTCAAAGTAAAAAAAAAAAGCCAAACCGAACAAATGGAACACTCTCAGAAGATAAAATAATATTTTGAAAGAGAGAGCATTGAGATGCAGACTACATACACATCTGTGGGAGTATTAGGGTGTTTTCCATCTCCACTTTGTGTTCAGTTGAACAGAAGTTTATGACTTTGATAGATATTTAAACCTCAAAACCAATTTTCTTCACCTGCAAGAACCAAGTCTTTTGTATTTGACTCTTCTTTGTACCAACTTCAGGGGCTCAAGAGCATATGTAACTCAATTTGTGCACTCGGGACACTCTGATTGTACACAACTGGAAGCTAGGATACATGTCCTTTGAAAATATATCTTTTAGAGTCAAGGAAGTGTTTAACATATTAAAAGTTCATTGGCTCCATGATATCTTCTGCTCTGGTAGCACAACAGTTATTTTTGGAGAAGCAGCTTGAGATATCATAAACACACGGTTATGACTTCCCACAGCTAAAGGAAAAGCTGATTTGTGAGGGAGAAAGCTATTCAAACACTAGCTTCTTTAATAATAGCAGAGGGAATAAAAAATGTTGCTATCTAAGGAAATTGCTTTTTATATGAATGTATTTAGGTTGTGGGGTTTTCTTAATGCACTCAGCATGAAAGTCTTCTTTAAAGGAAAATGAAGGAATTTCTTCAGGTTTTTTTTTTTTTTTGAAGGAATTCTTCTGGTTTTTCCTCTTCAAGGAAATTGTAGACTAGAAGGAGAGGTAACTGATTAGACTCAGCCCCCCATTATTCATCACATGTTTGTAATAACGTAGTACTATCATCATTCTCTAATCCTGAGCATAATAGTATATGCTGAGTCTAAAATCTAAAGACTAAATCCAAAGGTTTAAAGTCAGACAGGGCTGTGAGTTCTGCTATGAGTTTCCTTCAAATAAGGACTAAAAGAAGGTAAACTTTTAATGGTAAATATTTCATTTGGTTAATTTTATTTGGGTTTTTATATCTGAAAAAAATTCACAGAATGAGATTTTTTTCCTGTTAATTGGTATGCTTGAATTTGCGTGGAAAATAAATGAATATGTTTTATATTAAAGCATCTTAGCCCGTTACTCCAAAGCTGTTTCCTTCAGCTACTCAATATTTATTTTAGTTATTAAGTACATGAAGGCACCAAAAAGAATTAAGTACAGTATGCACCATGGCCAGAGGAGTGGAAGGGAATTTCAGCTGCTCCATTGACTGATGAGGTACATGCTCTCACGCCTGCCCACACACCTCAGGGCTCACATCAGAGCTCTGCTTACACCACTGCCCAGAGGGGCATGATGGACATCATCTGTGCTAAATGAGAGGAAAGGAACAACAGAGCTGAATAAATATAGCCTAAAATAGAGATAAGCATTTCTGCCCTATTATTTTCTCTGTCTACAAGAGGTTTTTTTCCCATCTATATGTTCACTCAGTTTTCAGAAAATAGACTGATTTCTTGGGATTTTTTTGGGGAAGTTAGGACTCAAGGAGAGATTTACTCAAATATGTAAAGGGGAGAAGATTTTAACTGAGAGGCAACAGGCTAATATGGCTGACACGACAAGAAATCATGCATTTATGTTCATGAAGCAAACAAGGATGCACACAGATAGAGATGAGAAGGTAGTACATTTTCTTTTAAAAACAATGGTGTTCATAAGCAAGGAAAACCTGAAGGTGTGGAGATCTTTGAAAGCTGTGCTAGGAGAAATAGCTAGGTATGAATTGAAACTATTGGAAAAAATAGACTCAGAGATATGCTCACAGTAGCTACAGACGGTCAAACATACCAAACACAAACAGGCAGTACCTTTCTTCAGTCTTTTGAAAGTAGAATGTAACAACAGTATCAGAAATATTTATTCACATGGCAATATACTATAAATAATAATATAAATTTGTAGCCTTTATTAATAATGAAATAATAAATATCACATAAGTAATTCTTTGCTATATATTCTTAAAATAAATGTATTTGTATATTTTTCATAAAATTCCAGAACATATTTTATTTATATTCAGTGGTCAAAATAGAAAGCTAGAAGCCCCTCCACATCATTGAAAGCTATTAATCAATGTCCAAAAAGTGTCAGTATCCATGATTGTGGTTTTGAGCAGTACTGGGAAAGCATCATATATCAGTCTGTTTTGATCAGTAGTTATAGTGCCTTCTGTTCTAACTACATTAGTTCTTCTTCCAGCTGCAGGAAAGAACTTACCATGAAGCAGCTGCTATTAAGATTTTCATCTGAATTGTTTCTGCTCCCATTTTAGCACACAGACTTTGGATAATCAATCATTTCATTGCTTATCCAAACCAAACCTAACGTGTTGAGACTTGTCCTTCACCATTGTTATGAATTTGTTTTATTAGTCACATCAGTTAGAGCACTTTTAATTATAATCATTATTCAGTAATAACCTCATGTCTGTCAAGAGAAAGGATACCAGTGCATATTTGATCCCTTATCCAAAAGTAGGAAGGTTATTGAGTGAGATATATATTAGGAAGTGGAAAAGAGCAGATGAAAGGCAATATCCTTAACATACCCTCCATAACAGATTTATAGTTTAGTAATAGATTAAAAGCTATTAAGACAAACATGCATGTGTGGGCCCCAAATTGTGATACTACCCTGTTTGTCTCTGTGAATTCCATTTAGATGTGTATCTTTTTCAGACTTTAACAAAGAAGACAGGCTTTTGGTTTTTTATTTTTTACCTCCCACTTCCAGTAATTCTGAAGCTTCACCTGAAGCAGTTCATTAAAAAACATTTACTGAGGACAAGCTTTCTCCATGGGAGCATAATGAAAGAATCGACCAAACCAATTTCACTCTAATTTGAGAACTCAGTAGTAATACCTCCCTCCTGAACCTTATCTGTCCCACCTTGTACCCTACTGTGTTAGGGATGGGGAAAGAATGTGTTTGAGCACATCTAATGGGCTTGAATGGTGTATGATTTAAACCTATTTTGGTAATGGAGCTTTATAAAAGGCTCTATGGTCTTTGAACCTGACTCTTTTCCAAAGTAGAGGGACACGGTTGTACCTTGCTTGTCATTTCTGCACACTAAATAAAAATCATAGAATCATAGAATCATAGAATCACCAGGTTGGAAGAGACCCACTGGATCATCGAGTCCAATCATTCCTAGCAAACACTTAACCATGTCCTTCAGGACCTTGTCTACCTGTGCCTTAAACACCTCCAGGGAAGGTGACTCAACCACCTCCCTGGGCAGCCTGTTCCAATGCCCAGTGACCCTTTCTGTGAAAAACTTCCTCCTGATGTCTAGCCTAAATCTCCCCTGGCAGAGCTTGAGGCCATCCTAAATCTCTCCTGGCAGAGTTTGAAGCCATAATGAAATCAGACCCCAAAGTAACTACTTCCCAGATCACTTTTGAAAATCACTAAAGCACACTAGCAGGAGGCAGAAGTGGTAAAAATCAGAGTCCAAAGGGTTTATTCCAAATATACTACAGAGCTCCCATGAGGAGCAGAAGCAAGCAGCTTAACTTGTACAGGACATAGCAAGATACTCAGCAGAAAGGGAAGTGTTCAAATAGTTAATGTTAGACATGAACAAATTAGAGTAAAAAGGCTTGCATGCAATGAATTTTGCTTATTATTATAAATAATTAGCAAATGGGTTGTCAACAGCTGATATGTTTTTGCTGCACACCACACATACAAATTTCACCCAGCTGAAGAATAGTGGAAGTCCAGTCTAAGTACACTCATTGAAAAGGGGATTTTTTTTTTCCTGTTTCAGTTCTCCTTCAGAGAGGTTTTGAATAGCTAAAAGGCAAACCATCCAAGGCATGGCACACTGTAACAGTGCTTTTCACTCTGCTAAGCACTGAAGTTCCACTCTTGCCAGCACTAAATCCAGTTGAATGAACCATGTCCTGAAGATGGTCTTGCAGGAAACAGACCTTCACAGACTCACCTTGCAAAATCAGAGAAACTCAGCACCCTTTCTGAACCTATGGATCCCTCTCCTGCTTTACAGATGCCTTCCTGGACTCCTGGTATTTTCTCTCAGACAGTTTCTAATTGCAAAGCTTGACAAAATCAAGTATTTTAAGATGGTTTTACACAGCACAACAAAGCTAACAGATTAAGGTAAAGGTCCAAGAAGCAGGAGGCTATCAACAACACTGTGCCTTTTCATAGCCAGAATAGAAGGCTAAATTCTCAATTGCTTCAGATCTTGTGGCTATAATCAGTCATTTTCAGACTATCCCAACCACTTTGCAAAAGAAGTTTTTATTCATGTTGTTCTTCTTCTCTTATTTGTCTAAACAGGAAAGTTTGTATGGAGTCCTACTGCATTTAGGCATCCTATTAATTGAAAATGACAACTTTAGAGAACAGAACTGAGTCATTTCAGTCAAAATATTGGTTTCAAGATGATTTTATTTAAAATAGTGTCTTTTTTCTTTTTTTTTTACATTAAAAACATGAATAGCTGAGTCAGAAAATGCATTTTGGGTCAAAGTAAAAGAGAAGTTTGAGTTGTTTTGTTTTTTTTTCCCCTTTGCCAAACTAAGAAAACAAAATTCAGAAGACTCTGGTACAGTTGTAATACTAAACTCTGTCCAGTGTAAAAGAAACAACAGACTAAATGTTCCCTCATAGACAAAAGATAGAATTTTATGCCTATTAGGTCTAAGACAGTCCTTTATTTCAGATGAAGCTTAATGTTAAAATACCATATCAGCTTTCTTCCTTTTGTCCTGCCTACATATATTGTAGGACCCTTTTGAAATAAGTGTCGTGCCCATTACTACAAAAAAATCTGTGAAACTCTGAATCATACCTGTGATTCAGGGGGCTATGCTTATGTTTAATCTCTTTGAGAGTAAAAAAATCAAGGGGAGGTTGACGTTTAATTCCCCACACTTTTAGATGCACATACGTTAGTATGTTATCCTTTTCATCTGACTCATGAAAATTGTGTTTCAAATCATAATGTTGTGCTTTTTGTGACAGGGACAGGGTTAGTTTGTAGAGGTCTGTGAAAAATAAAACCATGAGCAATCACTCAACTCCATTAAGATTGCCTGCTGTTGTGTTTAGGTTACCATTTGGCAGATCTGATCTTTCTGAACAGTCACTAATTTGCACAAAAAATAGTGAGGATCTGGGCATGATACCTATTCCAGAATTTGTGCATGAAATTTTTCTTATGAACCTATAAGCTCTTTTCTAAGGCACTGAAGAAAATGCCATTAGAGAAGGAGCCTGAGTATGGGATGAAGAAGCGGTAAATGAATTTAGGAGACCAGCAAAAGGAGAGCACATTGCTGTACTAGCTCCTTTTTTAAATTGTATGTTATTTAATTAATCCTATTTTGTTTGTAAGCAATTGTTTTGGGTTTTTTTTTCAGTTGCTTCTTGATTTTAGTGACCGGGCAGATACAATGCTGTGAAGGACTGCAGTAGACTCTGCCACTTTTGTCCTTATCTCCTCGATTTTTGTTTCAGATGAATCTATTAGAAACAGTCAGGTCATTGGAGAAAAACCAAGCACAAACTAAATACAAGGCAGGAATTAAGGTCAATGATTATCTGCTGCTTCTACAGTCACTTTTCACCTTTTTAAAATGAGCCCAAAGTAGTGCTAAACTGCTATCAGGGCCAAGCAGTATCAATTCACATCCACTCTGCTTTCACGTGAGTCACTGCACGAGGTGGAAAGTATCAGAGGATCAGGGTCCTAATCTCTTTATCCTAGTCAATTCATGACATGCCTTGGACAAATTGCCAAGCCATGGCTCACTCCTGCTGAGCCCCCAGAGGGCTAAGCCATACTGTGAATGGAACATATGGCCCTTCTGACAGCACTTAGGCTGTAATCAAGTCTCAGCATGACAGAAGGATATCTCTTAGATCCATTATATACAGACTGCAGCTCAACTGTTCCTGTTTGTTGCTCTGTCTTTTATAAACTAGGAAGGATTTTCAGTCTGATAAGCAGGAAGCACATCCCTGTGTGTTATGGTCTGAAACATGCTACGTGTTTATATTCACAATGAAGCTCTGCAGGTGTGGAAGAGCAAGTTGTTAATCCTCAGCTTTCTACAAACACATTGCTCATAAGAGGAAGACACTTCCAGTCTTTCTCAGTGCTGAGGAGTCCCCAGGTCACAAGGGAAGGATAGCAGTCCTTGTGATCATACGAAGGTCACAGAATTGCATACTAGATAAGGCTTCAAAGATGTCAACACTAAATGAAAATCTATAGGTCACAGATGTAGTCATACCTTCCATGGCCATTGGGAGAGGAGATACTCACCATTCATCTTTATACAGTGCTAAGCTGGTCTGATGGCTGACTGCCACTTACTGCTCCCCAAAGCTTATAGGAGATCCTTAAAGAAAATCAGCCACGGGGAATGACTTTTGGATTCAGTTCCAAAGGGTGACAGAGTGACTTCGATGTCTACTACCCCTCTGGTGCAGAGATTGGTGGGAATGGTTAGACTCGATGATCTGGTGGGTCTCTTCCTACCTGGTGATTCTATGATATGATTCTATGATTCTATGATCTCCTGGCAGATGGATATTAAAACAACCTGTCTTCTTCGTTTGTGAAGGCTTTTATGGTTCTGTCCGAAGCTGACAGACAGTCCTGAAGCAGAGTGGAAAGGAAGTCTCAGATTTCTCCTCAAACTGGAGGCAACTATAATGAATTTGCCAGGGCATTAGTAAGGATGTAACAAAATATACTTCCAAGGCAGCTTGGTGTCCAGTCCATATTGCTTACAGTTTCATCCACAGGATGGTAGAGCTTTGTACTGCATTTTGCTGTGGGTTGTGGTCAAACCCACAATATAGCCCATAAATAGCATTTCCTTTCTAGTTCTCCTACACAAACCCACACAGACAATATAGTTCTCCAAAGTGCTCCTGAGAGTTTCAAAAGATGGAGGAAATTATGTCCTAACCAAACATAATTACAGTGGTAATGATAACATGCAAGCAGATAAGGCAGTCAATTTAGTACAATAAACTATCTACTCTGAGACATTTTCATTTGGTGATCTATCTTCACAAGGTAATCTAAATGGGAAAGGAACATGTTTGTAATAAAGGAATCAGAAAGGAATAAAAAATACAGAGAAGAAATAAAGCACGACAGAACTTTAGGGGATAAAATCAAAGAAAAAGATGTGGAGAGTCCACATTGATGCCAGATGTCAGACAAATCTATAAGGAGTCACACTTGTGTGGTGCTCTGCCTAGGTGTTGAAATCAAGACAGGAAAAATTAATAGTGATAGGCATTTCTAGAGAAATATATAGGTGTCTGGGAAGATAGGTTGGACTGAGGAGCTCAAAGAGAATCTCTGTTTCTCCAAGTCATTGAATTTACTTTAGTTAGAGCCAGTTGGACTACTAACCTTAATCAAGACCTCACAATAGAGATGGTTCAATTAAGAAGACTTTCCTGAGTAATATAAATTGCCCTGTGATACAAAAGTTAAAAGTAGTGTCCTGAGTTTGCCAAAGGATACCTGTTCAAGCCAGGACTTGAGCTAGCAGTAGCAGATGCTGCAAGAACATAAGAAAAGACAACAAGAGGCCTGAAAAGATCACAAGAAACTGTCTCACAGCTTCTGTGGCCATAGGCCACAGTGCAAGTGAGAGGGATTCTTGATCATTGGCGAATGACACAACCAATGTAGGTTTTGACCACACCAAACAGGAATCATGAAATGTGCTAATAATTACGAACTAGTGCTTCCAGGCTCAGGCCAGTTTCAGTCCTAACCCTCTGAATATGACCTCATGGAGAAGGTGAATGTGCAGGGAGGGGAAGAGGCACACCTCCCATATGACCTATCCAGTAAAATAGGAACAGAGACACTAATCTGTTTTTTTTGTGTGGTGATCACAAATGACAGAACTGACCTTTCATGAACTGCAGTTATGGACAGGTCTGCAGAGCCTAAAATTGGATTGGACACTGTGTCTGTTCAAGCTAATAATGTTGCTGGTACTTTTCAGTGACCATCTCATTCCTGGTCTTGTAAACTGTGAACATAATCTTTGGTCTGGGGAAATGTAGTGATCCTCAGGAAGACAACTTCATGAAGCTTCACCAATACAAGATGAGTGCTGGTGAATTTTAATCTGTTGAGATCTCTAGGGGCAACACTGTCTGGATGAAAATACTGTGAGCTGAATTCTTTGACAGTTATGCAGTTGAGGACTAACTTTATTGAAGAGGGACCTGAGTCTTTATAGAAAGATCAGAACGTGGAAGAAGTACTTAAAAAAAAGCTTGTTTCTGTATTTGACAATTCAGACTTTACCTGATACAGTGATGCTGAGAAGGTGGGAACCGATATGCCAAAAAGTTGAAAGAAACCCACGTATCACGTTGTATATGAAAGAAAAACTATTTCTACCAAAAGGGGGAAAAAATCCCCAGGGGAGAGGGAGAAAAAAAAAAGGGCAAGCTGCTAAGAGAAAATATCTCTAAGGAAATAATTTGCATAATTTTAAAACTATTTTCTGTTAGACAGTAATTTTCCACTTGTGACTTACTCTCACTTTTCTCTAATACCAAGTGCTTAATGTTTATCTCAATCTAGACTTGCTTTCCAGGGATGCAGCCTTTAAACTACCTTCAGCTTCACAGGGATTATATATGATGGGTTCCAAACCTCCAAACTGGATTTGAAGAAGTTCTTAGTTATTCAGTAATTCACAGCTAAAACAGCAGAGGTCACATCAGTGGAGTCTGTCTGTATTCATCTGCTGGCAGAATAGTATCAGAAGTCAGCAACTGCTCTTAAGAAATCTCTGTGGACCTCAGAAAAAAACCATTGAGGTGCAAGGAGTCCAGTGGCTTGATTCCTACCCCTACTGTTTAGAACTGCCTAGAATGGTAAGCCTACAAATCACTTGTCCTTGCTTAAGATGACTTTTTGAAGCTGCCTCCAAACATTCTATGACACATACAACTGTCACAAGTTTTTGCTGATTTATGAATTAGTTCTTTCATCCCTCAGATCCATAAAGTACATACGAAGGTAAAAAAATATAATCATTATATATCAGACCTGGAACACATCAAGTATGATTGTCTCAATACCATTGCCATGTCTGCTTTTGATCATCTGATGAATTGTACATTTTGTCACTGTGATAAAGGAAATAAAAAACCAAACTCAAAATATTTATATTCCCCAGTGAAAAATGCAGTTTGGCTTAATTTTCTCAACACTGCCTGGTAGTAGAACCATTATGAGATGTAGTTATGCCAAAGTAAACTTGTTTTTGTTGGCTTTGTTTATAATGTTTGGGAAGCCAGTGGTGAAAACATGAACAAGAAAACAGGAGCTAGCTGCTGGTGGGTGCCATACTTTTGAAAGAATTAGACAAATGCAGATGAGTCTTCGAAAGAAATTGAAAGAAAAAAAAGCATACAGATTTGTTTGCACACTGGAATGGGAAATGGTAACCCCATCCATTCTAATTCTGCAAAAGTATAATGCTTGAAGGGAAGAGACCATAACTTTCATAACATTATTTTCATTGCTTCGATGAGTAAATTTTGGCCTAAAAGTGTTTCCAATAATAAAGTATTTGGAAATTATGTGGAATACTTTTACATATTATGCATTTTAAAATACCTATTTTCACAAAACAATTAGTCCTATTAAATGCTTCCGTGGGAAGAAAAATGTCTTCATTCCCCTGCAGAATGGAGAGGTGACTGGGTGATTTGAGATCACTGTTCTGGAATTCCCAACTGCTGCTGCTGCACTAACTCAAGACCACACTGACTTTGCCATACCCATAGATTTAACAGTAATATTTCTATTTGTGATCCTCCCTCCTAACTACTACACCCAAAAGTAGATTCACATCCTTTTTGAAAATACATACATGTCATAGAAACCAAGAGAAACATGGCAAGGATATAGAGGTTCATGCAACAGGTAAAAATGCTCTCCTTTCTCTAGCTGTCCTCCACATCTCCATTACATCATTAAAAAGCAAGTTTTAGTCCTAAATTTGTAAAATAATCTCTTCATCATGTTTTCCCCTTAAAGAAAAATGTTCCACTTATTTGTTATTGGAAGTTGGTCACTCAGCTAATTTTGTCATAGTTTCAGTGGGCTGGGATCAACAAAATTAAGTCACTTCTAGTTGCATGTTTCCAATACATTTTGACAGAAGTGGTAGTATGTTGCACTGAGCGGGAGTTTTTGTTTTTGTAACATTTTTTTTCTCTTATTATCAACTCAATGGTTAATTTTACACGCACATGTGTTTCTTCTTTGAAATACAATTCATATTCCTTGAGTTTAGCTACCGCAATTAAAATAAATGCCTGGGAAATTATTACATTTTTAAGCTGCATGAAACAGTCTTAGTGTATGCTTTATTGCCTGATATGCTAATTTTCACTAGTATGAGTGAAAGAAGAGAATTTATCATGTGGTCTATGTAATTAAGAGCCAAGTTATTTTAAATCTAAGAGAGGACAAAGTTTCTGCCTTATTTTTATATAAATCTGGTCATCTAGTAGCATTATGGTGCTAGATGGGGTGAGTGCAGAATATAATCCTGAGATATTTGGGAAGGAAACTCTGTATTTTAAATGATGGGTCTCCTTGCATAGCACAATTTTGATTTAATACTTGGTAAGAAATACTTTGCTTACTCATGAATATTTTCAAGATGAGCAGAAATTTTTGGCAATGAAATACAGTGAAAAGTCATTCTTTAAGAAATGTCCAAAAATGAAAATTCTGATTTATGAAGTAGAGTGTGATTGTTTGGATCAACTATGTAATTTTGTTTTGACAATTTCTACCTGTTTCAATTTGATTTCCTAAAAATATTTTATTGTTTCTACCCTAAGTTATAGTGAACTGAGAGATACCTGAAAATTGGAACCAGTTTTTGAAGAAGACAACAACATGTCACATTTTAATTTATATTTTTCATTAGAAATGTTTCTTGATTGGAATTGATTGGAATTGACATTATTTTGTAGTTTTTCAAATGAAAAGAAAATCATTAAAAAACCCAGTTCCTTCTATTGTCTCCTGTTCTTCTACTATGAGGGAGCTGTAGGCATTCACTAGGAAAAAGGGTTGGCCTGCCTAATTTATGAATATTCTGACAGATTCTTTTAAGTTAAAATCAGCCATGAGGAAGTCTTACTTTTCCTCCTGAGATGATCCTTGCTGTGCCATCTGTAACTGAAGTTAAAAAAACTGCAGTGAGTAGAGACAGAGTTCCTTCATTGCTTGGGCACATTACCCTTTCTGCATCATATAAAAGTTGTCATTCTGCACCGTGTGACAGCACCATCTGGTTCAGAATATAATGTATCAGATATGGCCACTTCTAGAGCTAGATGTGCTGCCACCATATATAACATCAGGTTTTTTTACCTTTGTGCTTTATCTTCTGAAATTGCAATGCTGATGTTGTATCTTCAAATGGTTCAAAAAAATCAGACTGTTTAAACAGAAGCAATGAATAATTCACATCAGAAACAGAGGAAAGCAAACAAACAAAAGTCAATGGGCCTCTCTGCATTTGCAGGGAAAGGAGAAGATACACAGTATGTGCTGCTGTCATTTTCAGATAATTTAGAATAAACTTTGCCAGCTGTAGAGAACTCTTGGGAGCCCTGCTAGCAGACGCAGATCATTTAGAGGGTCACTGGCTCCATACCATCCAACCTCCCCTCCTTAATGTGTCAATCAGAAATGAGCTATAGCATGCAAAGAGCTCTCTCCATAACAGCAGTGTTCTGGGAATCATAGTCACTGGATATAAGACCATTGGTTTTGGGTAGAATTGCATAGTGTGTTTCATATTAGACCAATCATATCTAATTTCTCCAATTAGGAAAAAATATGTAATACAATAGCATTTCTTCCAATAGCAGGTGGGGAAGCTTTATTCTGGGAGATGAATGGAGACATTCAGTGGAACACTCAAACTGTCTTGCATCACTTTCTGACAAAAAGCATTCATAAATCTGATTTTATGTGGCTGTAGCAATAAGCTTCTTACTACTTCGTCTCATTAGAGTTGAGGAAAGAAATATGTCCCTAGCCTTGCAAACTAGGCCCTCTGCTTGTAAATTATTAAACTTCATGTGTGTCAGGTATGGTCAGAATGAAATGAGCCAAAGAAGAGAGAGAAATTGAGGTTGCATCATTAGATGCAGGAACCAGAAAAGATATCAGATGAAACCAATCATATTTTGGTTTGCTTCTACTTTATTTACTTATTAAGAATGGGAAGCCACAACTAACTATGCAAGGTCGTGGTGAGACAGGGAAAACAAATACACCAAGTTCATACATCACTGAGTGAAATGTATCATGTGTGTTGACTAATATGGGCACTGATTTTGAAGAAATATTTATATAGCAAGAGTCATGCTCAGTCCTAAGACACTTTTTTTCATGGTACTGGAAAAAGGAATGCTACGATGCTTGCCTGAAATGTACAGAACAATATAGAATGATCCAGATTTACGTGAGTAAGTGGTTCTGCTGGCACAATGAATCCAGGAGCCAGGAGTTTTCCACACTGTTGTTATATCCTGATGGGTTCACCTAGAATAACCCTCTTGGCAAGTGCTGACATGAGTTGCAGGAGACCTAACTCACTCTTGATTTTCTGGGAGTGTCAAAGCGACCCTGGCACCTCCATGTGTCACTGAGCCCCAAGCACATCTGTCTCTCAGGTTTTATTTGAAATGATTTTAGACAATCAAAATCTGCCTTCCCTGGGCTTGGTGTTAAAATTTTGACTGCATTTTTTTCAGTTTGCCTGACCACATGCTTTAGTAAATGGGATGTGAGGAGAAAAATAAGAATCAAACAGTTAAACAAAAATAGAGGTAGTTAAATATCTGTAGTTTCTCAGAAAAATAAAACAGTTGTAAGCATCTGATAGGAAATTGGATTGTATGTATAGGACAATGAGGGACCTGGATTGTATTACTTCATAGCAGAAACCTGAACAAGGATGTGCCCTTACATTGTTATCTTAAAGGTACTTACTGCAGAACAAGAGCAGTCATCTACAAAGATATCAGTCTATATGGTGAAGGTTTTGCCATAAAGCTACACCAGGACTGATGCTGTCACTCCTAGGAAAAGCGCCATTACCGCCCATAGATAAAACAGTAAAAATCTCCATATATTTCCTACATGGTGTTATTTAGCAGTTACTTTTCTACTACAAAATCTGTGATAAACGAGACACAGTTGGGGGATAGAATATGGGGATAGACTCTTCTAAAGCTTTTGGTGTCAGACACGGAAAAGGCAGCTTTAAACTGTCTGGGAATCACACTGCGCTGAAGGGCAGTGTTAGCTGGCCAGGATTCTGGCAGAAAATGGAGGGTATTTGTACTACATGCACTTCACCACAATGTACTAGCTCAAGTTGGAAGCTCTATGGTCTAGCTGAGATGTTGTTTGTTACAGTTCTACATGTATTTTGTTTACTGAAAATACAAAAACAAGGCAAATTCCTGTCATTATAAAGTTCTTAGGGATACACCAAATGCAGAAATATTCCTTTAATATACTAGCATGCAACGATTTGTAACAATATGGGAGCACAGGAAGGATGACTGACCAGTGACAGAGTGAACTCTAGCAGCATGATTCATTCCAGACATTAAATCCTCACAGTTCTCCTGTATCCTAAATTCAAAACCCCATGCTTTCCACATTGCTCACTAGACACCAGAAATAACATGATCATTTTGGTTGTTTAGTCTCGCCTGCAGGCAAGAACTTGTCCCATCATAGCAGAAACAAAAGTAGCACAGCAGGACCTTCACTATTAGGAACAGTAGCAGGAATTGTCCTCTTGAAACAGCAGCTCTCTTATGTGTGATCTTAAACGTGGATATTTCATTTCTACAAATGTAATTCTCAACTGTCTCTATATCAACCTAGATACATAATGAGCATAATAATTCCTGGCAAGTAATGAGAAGTGTAGTTCCAGAGAATACAGTCACAATTTGGAAATATTTTACACAGTTATTACAAATAATAGTGAACAAGGAAATGAAACTGTACCAATTTTTCCCAAATTAACCTTTTGATTACTTAATACCTCTAACAAATGTATCGTCTGAAGGGGTACGTTGTGTGATAGGAGAGATACTGCTGCTTAAGCAATGATCTGGGACTCTTTGTCTACTGCCTGTCCTTGCATCCTTTCCCCTTTGTCCCCCTTCCCTCCTCCTGCCCCATGTTGTTATTTGCAAACATAAATACACCAGTCCAAACAAAAAGACTATAATGGGTCAGGATGTGAACGAACATAAAATCTTATAAAATATATCAACACAGTTATAACTTTTCTTAAAACACACATTTCCTTAATGACAGGACTGTATCTGTTAGGGCTACAGCAACAGAACTACTTTGTCAATAAATTATACTTACAGTGGTGGCATCTGACTGCCAGAGACTGGATGCTTTATAATTACAGAGATAGATAAATTAGCTATATTAAATAGCTAGATGTAGGATGTTTGGGCTGAATAGCCAAGAGCACTTACTTAAGGTATATATCCTATAAATCTTGTGTAACAGATTATTTTATACTGATGGCTTATAGCTATCCAGACTCTGGATATCCATGGCTTGCATGAAACATGAGGTATGAAACATATTGTATTATAAAGAAACAAAAAATACCTGATTATTAATTTTTTAATTTGCTACATCAAGAAAGAATCCTTCATTTTCCATCTTTGATTCTGTAAAAAATGTCAAAATGGCAGAAAAATGTGTAAAGATCTTTAGACCTTGATATTAAACAGGCTTTAAATTCTTCACAATGAACCATTAATACCCATAGACTACATGGTGCCTACGTGAGATTCTGGTGCACTCATTTGCTGTACTATGCTTATGTATAGTAACTCTTGTGTAGCTTAGATGCAAAAATCACTCAGCAGGCAATGGAATGAGCCGATCTGAGTCCAGTCATATAGGAAAAAGAAAACATTAGAGTAGTCAGGTCAGAAATCACAGCATTATGAATAGCAGCAACCCATTTGTTGTTTGAAGCAGTTACTTTCATAAATTTAAAAATGAGAACATTCTAAACACAAAAATGTGTAAGGAAAAGAACAGTTGTGGAGTAGCAATAACAAAGCCCAGGCATGAGATATTTGCAGTGCCCATCTATAAGAAGGGTCTCAGGGAGGATCCAGGGAGCTACAGGCCTGTCAGTCTGACCTCAGTACCAGGGAAACTCATGGAACAGGTGATCTTGAGTGCTATCATGAAGCACATGCAAGAGAACTGGGTGATCAGGCCCAGTCAACATGGGTTCACAAACAGCAGGTCTTGCCAAACTAACCTGATCTCCTTCTATGACAAGTGACTAGACTCTTGGATGAGGGAAATGCTATGGATATAGTCTTCTTGGACTTCAGCAAAGCCTTTGATACAGTTTATCACACGATTCTGCTATGGAAACTGTCAGCCTCTGTCCTGGACAGGCGCACACTCTCCTGGGTGGAAAACTGGTTGGATGGCCGGGCCCAGAGAGTGGTGGTAAATGGAGTTAAATCCAGCTGGAGGCCAGTTACAAGTGGGGTTCCCCAGGGCTCAGTGCTGGGTCCAGCCCTGTTCAATGTCTTCATCAATGACCTGGATGAAGGCATTGAGTGCACCCTTAGCAAGTTTGCAGACAACACTAAGCTGGGTGGAAGTGTGGATCTTCTGGAGGGTAGGGAGGCTCTGCAAAGGGATCTGACCAGGCTGAACTGCTGGGCTGAGTCCAAGGGCATGAGGTTTAACACGGTCAAGTGCTGGGTGCTGCACTTGGGGCACAACAGCCCTATGCAGAGCTACAGACTAGGAGAAGCCTGGCTGGAAAGCTGCCAGGAGGAGAAGGACCTGGGAGTGTTGGTTGACAGCCGACTGAACATGAGCCATCAGTGTGCCCAGGTGGTCAAGAAGGCCAATGGCATCTTGGCCTGTATCAGAAATAGCATGACCAGCAGGTCCAGGGAGGTTATTCTCCCTCTGTACTTGGCAGTGGTGAGACCGCTCCTTGAATCCTGTGTTCAGTTCTGGGCCCCTCACCACAAGAAGGATGTTGAAGCTCTGGAGTGAGTCCAGAGAAGAGCGACAAAGCTGGTGAAGGGGCTGGAGAACAGGCCTTATGAGGAAGGGTTAAGAGAGCTGGCATTGTTTAGCCTGGAGAAGAAGAGGCTGAGAGGAGACCTTATTGCTCTCTTCAACTACCTGAAAGGAGGTTGTGGAGAAGAGGGTAATGGTCTCTTCTCCCAAGTGACAAGGAACAGCACAAGAGGGAATGGTCTCAAGCTCTGCCAGGGGAGGTTCAGGCTTGACATAAGGGAAGTTTTTTCATTGCAAGTGTCATTAGGCACTGGCAGAGGCTGCCCAGGGAGGTGGTTGACTTGCCTTCCCTGGAGGTGTTTAAGGCACGTGTGGATGAGGTACTGAGGGGCATGGTTTAGTGTTTGATAGGAATGGTTGAACTTGATGATCCGGTGGGTCTCTTCCAACCTGGTGATTCTATGATTCTATGAAATGCTGTGGAATATGTTTTGATTGCTGTATAATATTTGATGTTCATCCTTTCTTCAGTCTTCCTGTGGTGAAAACAGGTTTTTCAGATTTTGGCTTTCTGCACTTAATATGTTGGGATAGAAAATTGTGAATCTTTGGTGATTCACAGTCTGTTCCTGTGGACTTCTGGGGGGGTGAGGATAGACTTGTCTGTGAGAAGAGGGAACAATCCACTTCACCCTCAGGTTATGCCTTCCAGTGTTGTGCTTCTGTGTTTAGTCTCTAGACCTTCTCTAATCTGCCAGCTTGTCCTGGACCCACAATCCCCACCCCTTTGCTGTCATGCAGATAAATTTTGCCCTGAACTTATGCTTATTACATAATCACCTCAGGTATTTTGCTGCTAATTGTATTTTGTACTTACCCAGACAGAAACAAAGCTCGAAGAAGAGCCTCATCTGTGGAACCCAGTGATTCCCCTGACTCTGTTCTTGCAGCCCATAGATAAAGCTTTCCCCTTACAGTAAAATAGTTCTCTGTAATATAGACATAACTAGCTGGACTAGTTAGGAAATAATGTGTGAACAAAATGTATTTTAGCTTCTGATTTAGGATGTACAAGACCATCCAAAAAATTATTTTATTTAAAATTAATATTACTAGGCAAATTGATCTCTTTCCTTGAAATATACCTTTTTCATCCTTTCTTTCTTTTATTCATTCATTTTCAATCAGATGAAAACATGCCGATTATTTAATAAATTATTTATTGCTTACATCAAAATATTAAATATTTTTCCTTCTGTCCTTATTTTATATCTATAGCTATAACTGTACAGAAGTGTTCCTAATTTTCAGAATAAGCTTTTACTTTGTGAGTTTGTGTTATTTTCATTGATATATTTTGGATATTCAATCATTTATTCAGTAAAGTCTCTTAAAGAACAATGCAAACAATTGTCAATTAAGCAGCATATCAGTCTGAAGCTAATAAGATTAGCAATGTTTAATTAATAGAGTGAGCTGTTACTCATTATTTTAAGCTTGATATGAAGCATAGTAGTCATATAAAAGGATAAGGTATTATCGATGTCCAGTTCAGAAGGAAAAAACATGTGTCTTGTTGAAACTATCCTTTAAGTTGGGTTATAGGATTAGGCATAAAAACTGCTTTTGGCAAGGATACTGAAGTTAACTTCACCATTCACTCAAATGTCATGGTGTAGTCTTACATCTAGTCCAAAAGACAACAAGCTAGCTTCTGTTGACTTTTATTCACATATTAACTTGGAGTGACATTATCTGAATGCTACAATGACGTTGATAAAGATAGTTTTCTAACGCTTCACAATAACACAGTTATTCTTCCAGTTATGACCTTAGGTAGTCATGATAAATGAACTGGAAATTGACTTCAAGATTCAGTGACATTAAGTAATCTAACTGAAAAATACTGTTAAAATTGGAGATGGGTGACATGAATGGCAGATTTTCAGAAGTATAAATTTCATCAAGTTGACTGAGACTGGTGTAATGTATTTTGCTTTTATTTCTCATTGATCTCTTTCAATATATACATATACAGTGAATACGATCCAAATACTCTTACTCTGGAAGATTAGTAATAGCATACAACAAAATAACAGATTAGATATACTTAGGTTAGAAATGTGTTCCTCCTTGAGGATAACATTTTCATCAGTCTTTTGCATTTCCCTTATATTTCTCATCAACTTTAAAAGCATGAAGAATGTGCCATATAATGCATTACATATTTTCTATGTTTAGTTATCAAGATCTTGGTATGTTATTTAGTGGTAGTTAAAAAAAATATACTTTAAATATGGCATTAAAATTCACAGCTGTTTCAAAAGGAACATAAAATCCACTGAAAGGATAGATTTACAGAATTTTAAAGCAAATTTCAAATGCTCCACTGTCATCATACCATCCGTTGCAATGAGTATAAATAACTTCACTTTAATACATGAAGAGTTGGAAGAGGAAGAGAAAATGTTATTTGCATGGCAAGAAAACTCCAGGTGCTCTTAGAGTTATCTGGGCCTTTTTCCACTTGACAATATGGAAATACTGTCACTCAGATCAGAAAGCTTGTTGCTATGGGGACACAATAGCAACACCATTTGACAACTTGGCAGTTGTTAGAGTTGGCAGAGAGAAACTCTGGGAGTGGGGCTGTTGGAGGATTTCAGGTGGGTGTGCACTAGGGATGGATGGGTGTCTGGGAAGGAAAAACACGCAGAATTTCTTTCAATCTTACAATCTTTTCTTCACATGTTTTTTGTATATTTGTATGTTTGGATTGGGTTGGAGTTTTTTTGATACAGTCTACCTGCTTAGACATTAACATCTTTGAAACAAAGAGAGAAGACCCATATTCAGACATCAACTAGCTAAACATCCATCCTGGGATGTATATATATATTGAACTGCAAAAAATTATGCAAGAGCTGGCAAAGAGATAAAGCTGCAGAAAAGACACTATGACTTTAGCTGTTCTCTTGGAGGAGAGATATCATAAACCAAGAAGATTATAGTTTCTCTGTATTTCAGATGTGATGGTAGTTAGAATATTATAGTAACTGCAGCTCTGTACATAGAAAGTCAGACATTAACTAGGGAGAATTTAAAAACAGGTAGCAGCAATTATTGAAAAATGGAGACTGGTTTATAAAGATGAGAGAACTGATACAATTTGAGGTGGCTGAATGTCAGATAAGATGTATGTCACTAGTTTGCAAATATTTCAAGAGTATGAACATCAAAGCAGTTAAAGAAATATTTAATCAAATAATAGTATTCTTGGAAGAAATTGGAGTGGAATGCAGGAAAATTAAATCCAAACAAGACATAAGAGAAAGAGTCCTGCCGCTGAGTCTATCATATTACAGAACAATCACAGTTTACAAGGAAGAGCATTCTTCACTTGGAATGTCTGAAGTGACATTGTACAATGCACGGAAAAATGTGCATTAAGCAGAAATTGTGCATTTTGTGGCATTTGAGAAATGAATCTTTATGAATCTTTCTATTTCTAATACTGGGAGGGGGTGAACAAAATCTGGTGATTGTGTTGGAGTGCTTTTCTAGCTAAAGTAAATAAAGGCAACGGGGATTGAAAAATTATTCTGTGGCAGCATATGAAGAATGGGAAAAGCAGTATATTTGAACAATGCATTTACATCCACAAAAACCTCTGTGTTCCAATGCTGCAGGAGGGTGTAGTGTGAGAAATAGCATCCCAACTCAGTTATAGATAATGATCAGTGAATTTTCTTAAACTGCAATGAGGTATACATTTATTACTTAGTGTGAGAATATATTACTGAGGGTATTGGGGAAGGTTTTCTCTTTAGTAGTCTTTCAGAGGAATACTATCTTCTCTGTCCCATCAGAAGAAAGAAACAGTGATTAATGTTTTCTATGCTGTTATGATAGAGTATGTATATTAGATGTGATCATGATTTTAAATCCATATACCTAAATGCAAACTGCCTCTGTTTCCCTTTTGGTCTCTTATAATCATGCCACCCAGACTGTTTTCCTTCCCTGTGCAAATCAAAAATCAATCAAAAATATCCCCACAGGACTCAGTTTTCAGAGAACCTACATATCCATTGCTCTAATTGAAGTCAATGATAGCTGCAGGCATGTGGCATCTCTGAAACTCAGGCTCTACAGAGCTAAGTAAAGAAAAACATATGGATTTTGTAGGTAATATACCATGGGAGAAACCTCTAAATAGATCCTGAAATAACGAAGCTATATCTTTTGTGCTATAGTCCAACTTGCAATCACTATGCCATCTCACCACAGGGAAAAAAAAGATATTGAGAGTTATTGAGCATTGCCAATTTTTGCTGAGGATCAGGTTGAAGTTATTTAGCACAGATGTTTCTGTAATTGTGACACACTGGGAAAATCCACATGCTCAATAGACCTCAAACTTGCACTTCCATCTGTGCAGTGTGATGCTCTACAGTTACTGCATACGGCTGCAATATAAAACATACAAGAATACTGTCTCACTTAAGATCTGTTGGAAGATATTTCTTAACACCGTCTGCACTTCTTACCTACCTGTCTCCCTGTGGTTCTGCATTTAGATGCAGTGCAATTATAAGACAGTAAAATATATGTCTAGTGAAAATAAGAGAGTGTAAAGAACTGTAAGTACAAAATGTAACAGTGTGGTTAGAAAGATTTCATGATGTGAAATGGTGATAGGAATTTAACAGTACATTGTTAAATCCAGCACTATTTCCTTTTGTATTCATAGGTCAGTTTTGAACCCTATTAGTAGCAACAAAAAGATAGGATTCTTATGATTATATTAGAAAAAGAGCATGATTTGACTCACAGCAATGAAAACCCTGGTTCTCAAAAACACCTCCTCATTCTAATGCCATCTTAGCCTTTGATTACATTCCAAAAAGTACAAGGGAAAAAACCCTCCTCTTCTTATTTAACAAACATTTTGGAATCAAAACAGTGTGTACCAATCTGGAAAATTAGAAAGAAAGACTTCTGCTACCTTTGAAATTTAAATGGGCTTGAGTGTTTATTATTCATAACTTATTTGTTCAGTTCAGGCTCAGGCTACAAAGAAAAAGGAAGGTAATCTTTCAGAACTTAGGCATACACAGCTCAGTATAGAAAGACAGAAGTAGTTGGTAGTAACAATCAGGGTGAAAGCTTTGCTGCTGTGGGTCCCATTATCTACTCCTACCTAGAGAGAAGTGGAAGTATTACTCCACCCCTGACTTTATAGCCCTGGTAGCAGGGTGGGCTTGTCATCATCTTCTTCTCTACAGTGGCATGTAACTTGTGCTCTGTATAGCTTCCTTGTAATGTCCCAGTGCTGTTTGCTCCTAAAACTGGTTGTTGAACTGGGGGTAAAACAAGTGTCCACAAGAGGACATTGTAAATTGTTCCCCACCATGTAGCCTTGCTAAATATTGCAAAACAATTGCTGGGAGACTAAGAAAAACTATCTCACTTCTAAACCATGCTGTAATCTTGTACAGTTGTTTGGAACACTTACTGAATTCTGTCCTGTAGAAACCTGGAATATTGACATAGATGTTTCACCCTTTGCTTGAAATGTTGTGGGATCTAGAATTATCAGAACCTGTCTTTTACATCTTCCTTTCTTCTCTTCCAGACTTTTGCTCTGGGACCTCAACTTCATCATTGTCTGAAGGAAAGAGCTAACTGTACATCAGCTTGGTAGAAATGGAATGTGTTTTGTCCAGCTCTTGAGGCAAACCATTTTTTTAATTTAGATTTGTAGATGGTAGAACCACAGGTAGATGCTCAGGGTGTAGTCATACAGCATTAGTGCACATCTGTTACTGCATTTACATAACATTTTCTTTCTCTCAAAGAGACTGAACAGGGCTTGTACTGTAATTCATAGTAATAAAGCACTACCTTCCCCTGCTGCAAGACTAACTTTTTGCATAAAGGGGAATTGAATACATAGATTTCTTGAGGAATCTCCTGCAATGATAATGACAAAATTTTGTGTGCTAAATATAAAACCTTCACACAATCTATAAGGAAGAAAAATACCACGCTTTCTATTTTTGTATCCTTTCCCTTATGGTATTTTCAAGTTTAAATTAATGATGTCAGGCCTTCCTTCTCCCTTTTTCTTAGCTATTTTTTTCTTTCTGTCTTTCTTTGCCTTTTTGGAATGACTTTGGGGAGTCCTTAACAATATATGTCAAAATGTAATGGTTGCGTTGCATTGTGAACTGTTTCTCTGCTGACTCATCTGCCATAGCTAATCAAGAGTTTTTGGTCTACATACTGCAACATTTTAAACCTTTTAGCAGCAAAGAAATGCTCTTTGCTCAAAAGCTTTTAAAATATAGCATATGGTGGGTGGCTGATAAGATTTTTTTTTTTTTCCTAAAATGGAAACACTCTTCTTGTTTTTGCTATCTGGTCTCCTGTTCTGTTTATCAAGTCACAAGGTTTCTGGTGTCTATTAACATATTCCGGAGCTGTAGAAATTTTCTTCTATTTAGGCAGCCCTGCATATTTTCAAGTTGATTTCAATTGTACCTGTTAATGACACACAAGACTAGATTATTCTTCGCTCAATTCACCACCTCATGGGAAGAAACGCAGGTCATAAGTCTGCATGCTTTGGAATTGAAGTTGGGAACAGCAAAGATTTCCTGGATTTTTCTGGATGCAATACATTCTGTTCAGTATAGCTCCTCTGTATAGCTGCTCTGGCAAGGAGATAAAAGACTACAACTTCCAACATTTTCTAG
The DNA here is from genome assembly GCA_013389865.1 of Piaya cayana. Classification (NCBI taxonomy): domain Eukaryota; kingdom Metazoa; phylum Chordata; class Aves; order Cuculiformes; family Coccyzidae; genus Piaya; species Piaya cayana. The sequence goes on along the minus strand of WAAB01011526.1, from coordinate 88,923 downwards.
ATTTTATGCTTCAAGTGGTAGCTATTCTGACTTGTTTATATTGTCCTCTTCTGTGTGAAGGTGTTAGCAACTAGTGTCCAATCCAGCAGTTTCCAAGGGACTTAGCATAACTTTGACTTGCTAATATTCTTCACCTTTTTGGCACCTGGGGAAAAAAAGCAATTTGCAAAGGAAGAACTGTGCAGTTTGATGAATGGTGCAGTCTATGTTCATTGTTTCTAAAGCAGAGCTCAAATGCTGTTTCACTACTTTCTGCTCTCAGCAGTTTTCTTTTTTTGTCCATTTAGTACCACTAGGCAGTTCCTTCTTCCCAGATGAAATAAGATGAATATCTTTTCTTTTGTGTCCCACAGAAACTTGGATAGCAGAAGAAATTAACTGTATTTAGGACCTGTATTGAATAGGCTCTTTATTTTGCAATGATGTTTACCTATGTTTTTTTTGAGTACTAAACATTGTCATTCATCAGCAATTAAATTTTTCAATTTTGGGGTTCACGAAAAGAAAACTATGTAATACAGACCTGATTTAACAATGTTATTGAGATATCTGTGTTAAGAAAAATATTGCCCAACACTCAAGATTTTTTTAATGCATCTAATCTTTGTTTCTGATTTTGTGCTTACAAATACATTAAAGTAGTTGTACAGATATATGCCATTTAAATATATCCCTTTTACTGAAGTTATATTTGTATAGAAGCTATACCTTTAATAGTTTTTGTTTGATTGCAAAATAATTATTAAAAAACTCAAGACATTTTTACAATCATGGAAAAGTCCAGAGGATTTGCAAATAAATAGGAATACCAGGTAATTCTGTTCTTTACAGGGATTTTTCATGGTGGGACACTGATGAAAAGGGTGAAGATGGTGCACTATAAGTTTCAAAGTTCAATAAGCGTGCAGCAAGGAGCAGGATTTTGTTTCCTTGAAATATTTCTGTAGTGGAAGTAGGTTTTAGATGGTACGGTACAAGTAGGCTTCACAATGTTCTCACCCAATGAATTACATAGCCTGTGTGCTCTCACACGATTCTGCTTAAGAAATTGTCAGCCTCTGGACTGGACAGGTGTACACTCTCCTGGGTGGAAAACTGGTTGGGTGGCCGGGCCCAGAGAGTGGAGGTAAATGGTGTTAAATCCAGCTGGAGGCCAGTGACAAGTGGGGTTCCCCAGGGCTCAGTGCTGGGTCCAGCCCTGTTCAGTGTCTTCATCAATGACCTGGATGAAGGCATGGAGTACACCCTTAGCAAGTTTGCAGACAACACTAAGCTGGGTGGAAGTGTGGATCTGCTGGAGGGTAGGGAGGCTCTGCAAAGGGATCTGACCAGGTTGAACTGCTGGGCTGAGTCCAAGGGCATGAGGTTTAACAAGGCCTGCACTTGGGGCACAACAACCCTATGCAGTGCTACAGATTAGGTGAAGAGTGGCTGCCAGGAGGAGAGGGACCTGGGGGTGTTGGTTGACAGTCGACTTTAACATGAGGCAGCAGTGTGCCCAGGTGGCCAAGAAGGCCAATGGCATCTTGGCTTGTATCAGAAACGGTGTGACCAGCAGGTCAACCTGTACTCGGCACTGGTGAGACCGCTCCTTGAATCCTGTGTTCATTTCTGGGCCCCTCACCACAAGAAGGTTGTTGAGGCTCTAGGTTGTGTCCTTTGAAGAGCAATGATACTGGTGAAGGGGCTCGAGAACAAGTCTTATGAGGAATGGCTGAGGAACCTAGGGTTTTTAAGCCTGGAGAAGAGGAGGCTGAGGGAAATCATAGAATCATAGAATCACCAGGTTGGAGAAGACCCATCGGATCATCGAGCACAAGAGTCCTCATTGCTCTCTATAACTACCTGAAAGGATGTTGTAGAGAGGAGGGAGCTGGCTTCTTCTCCCAAGTGACAGGGGACAGGACAAGGGGGAATGGCCTCAAGCTCCATCAGGGGATGTTCAGACTGGACATCAGAAAAACATTTTTCACAGAAAGGTTCGCTGGGCACTGGAACAGCCTGCCCAGGGAGGTTGTTGAGTCACCATCCCTGGAGGTAATGAAAAGATGGTCAGGTGGGCAGAGACATGGTTTAGAGGTTGATAGGAATGGTTGGACTTGATGATCCTGGAGGTCTTTTCCAACCTAGTGACTCTATGATTCTATTTTGTGGCTCAGATGCACTATTTTTTCTCCATAAGCTCCTACAGTAAGAGGTTTGTAAAGGTAGAGATACCTCTCTTTTTTATCTTGGAGGTATTATATATTACTTAGTGGTGTCTCTGCTCCACAGTCCTATTGTCCAATTTTCTTCAGGGGTCAGGAATCATGAAATCCTATGGCCAGAAAGAACTTCAAGAAATCATCTCAACTCTTTTGTTTGTTTAACTGTTGTTTGAAAGAAATGCCATCCTTTGGTCCTCTCTGCTCTGAATTAAACAACTCATTTCCTTTTAGTCTTTCCCCACAGGCCATATTTTTAAACCTCTGATCTTTCTCTTTTTCATTCTCTATTTTTTTGGTTTTTGTTTTTTTTTTTTTTCCTCTCCTACACTGTCTGCATTGATCTTTGAGTTTATTGATGTGTAGTGCCCAGGATTAGACACAACAGCCCATCTAAAGCTATAGTGTTGAATAAAACTTGGAACACAGCAGAGGGATTACTTCACATTTCCTTCCAGTCTTACTTTCTTATACATCCTGCTGTACATATTCTGAGGCAAATGCCTTTTTCTCAGCAGTGCGACACTCTTGACTCATGTTCATTTTGTGACACTTTACAATGTCTCATTTATTTTTTAATAGAACTGTTTACAGCTAGCTATTCCTCATCCTGTATTTATGCAGTTAATTAATCCTGACTAACTATAGCATCTTGCATTTACCACCACTGAATGTTGTCACATTTTCTGTCTATGTCACCAACCTACTAAGACCATCTTGAAATCTAACCTTTGGTCCCTCCCAGCAAATGGTATCTGTAAACTTAATAAGCCTGTTCTCTATTCCTTTGCACTCATTAATGGAAATATTGACTGGTGCCAAACCCAGAAGAGATAGGACATCAGAATTTGTCACTATTTCTCCAAGAAGTAGCATACATTTGTGTTTTGAAAAGAGTAGTTTTCTAATTTCTGTCTACCTATATAAGCCTTCTTTGAGCTGCCACAGATTTCCCCTGTGACCTCAGAACTCTTATAAAAAACTATGTCAAACTCTATATAACTTCGTGAAAATTTTTGGTATCAATAAATTGTTTTTTTTTTAATAAACAAAGTTTATTTTAAGAGTTGCCAGACAGCTTTAATATCTATAGATGAACTACCGAATAGCAAAATTTTAGACTGTTTTTCAGAAAGTGCAATGTTACCTGGCAAAATGAAATGAAATCAGAAAGAGGGCAAGTGGATTGGTATCAAGGAAGTCTTTCTGACAATAAAATCGATGGATATGAGTTCTCAAGGCAAGATGTGGAAACTTCTTCATATGCCTGCCAATGGCAGAGAGGTTGGACTAGATGTTAAATGTCCCTTCCAACCCAAACCATTCTGTGATTGTACGACTCCATGAACTTCAACGCTCAGAAGTTTTCAGAATTAAGTGGACAAGTATCACACAGGGACTAGCTCTGCCCTGATAGGCAAATAAATTCCATCTGAGATCACCCAGAGAATTAATGCAGACACTTCACAAGTCCATAGCTGCTACTGCCAAGGAGAACATGACCTCCATTAGGCATGGCAAAGGAGAAAAGTGTCTCAGTTCTCCTGAGCTTACCATACTTCAGTGGCTGAAATTGTCTAAAAGGCGTAGTACAATGTGAGGTTTTATTTTAGGATTTCTTACTCTTTTGCTGATGTTCAGGAATTTCAAGCAATGGTATTTTTGTGTTTCCTTGAGATAGTCTTGTTCTTAGTAATTTATTATAGCATGTTTGTTATAAACTCTCACTGAGAGAAAAAAAATCTTTGCTATTCAAGTGTTTGGAGTTTGAAGAATTTACTTTGAACATGTAAAGAAATAGAAAGAAAATAAGATTTTTTTCATAAATTTGTGTTACAGGTTGTTCTCAGTTTTTCTCTTTATTTACTCCATGCAGCCAACTGTGCTAGGCTTCATACTTCTTACATGGTATTTTATATAGATAGTGATAAAGAGAGAACAAACCACATGTGATAAATGGTAAAAGTGCTCTTAATGTGCTAATGGGAAAAGTATTACAGAAATAAGGATTATTCAGGAGCATACAGTGAAAAGTAGCACCTTACATATAGGAAGACAAAGGTTTTCCGAGTTGAGAAATGTGAATTTAGCCTATTTCCAAATTAACTATGGTATCAGAGTCACTAATGTGTGTTAGCACTGTGCTGCTTTCTAAAGAGTGGTCTTGCAGGATTATGCAGTGAGAACAGAAGAAGGTGGTGAATGATGAAAAATACACATCACTAGCCTATTTCTCAGCTCTCTCCCTGCAGCTGCAGAAAATCTGGCAATCACGCATATTCACCAGTTTTGGCACAGTTCCTCCCCAAACTCACCTTCAAGGAGGAAGGTTCAGATCCTTGCCAGATGGAGGCAGCTATTTTGGGTTAGGTTGAGGTTACTGGGAACCCATACAGAGATTGTTTTCTCTAGTGTCTACTCCTGGACTCTACTTATGGACAGTAAAGAGAAATCCCTCAGTTTTCATACCTCTTTTGTGTTTGATCAGTTTGTGACTGATATTCTCTGTTGATTTGATACTGTTATTGTGTAAAGACCATTCAGCTCTGATTTTGGCTTTTGTAGTTAAATTTCATTTGGATGAAGGGATGAATGAGAACATAAGTAGGGAAGCTTAGGAAAGCTATCATTAGGAGGTATTAATATATGGGGTCTTTGGCTTACCTGACATATGCTGTAAGTAATTTCCACTGAAATTTTGCTTAGATTACTTAATGGTAATTTCATTTTTTTAAAGTTATAAGGGGCATTCATACAAATTGAATCTGAATTTGTTATCCTTTCTGATCTTTGCCTGTTTACATGATAAGCTGTCAGAAAAAAGTTTGTATTTTACTGTTGCATGCAGTATGACAGAGTTTCTCATCTTGAGTTGAACCCTAGACACTACTGTAATACAAATAATAAAAGAAGCTTTTGCCAACGGAGAACACATATATCTATATATTTATATATCAGGATTTGTCTTGTGTTTCTTATTCTTTCCTTTAGAAATTTAGAGTGTTCTTTGCTAGTCACTCAAGTACTAAATATTTAGCATCGATTCATATGAAAGTTGCTTTGATCTTTGAGTAAATAAACAGGCTCTCTTTCTCCCATAGGACTCTTTCTTGAAAATGATTTCTTTCATCAAGTAGTTTGTCGCAACTCTGTGAACATCAATACTGTTTCCTTCAGAACTTCAAACAAATATTTCCTGCACGTTTACAGGAAACATATTAAACACTATAAATGGCAACCTGCCTTGCACCTGATTAAACAGTTAGAGAGAGACTTGGGCAACTTAGTGACACAACCCTCTCCTGACATCATGGCAGGTAAGCATCATGTACTCAATGTCTCTTCTATAATTATGTTACCAATCATACACATGCATAAAAGATATTTGTGTATATATTAAAAATATGTAATTCTATACATATATATTTTGTACATTTTCAGACATAAGAACTCTTCCCTTTATGTAGCATGAATGTTTAAATATTGGTGGTATAAACCTTGTAATTTTATTTTGCATTTAGGTACCAATGAAGTTCCTGAAAACATCCCCCCAAAAAAAAAAATCTACAATAACTCTAAAACTGTCCTTCAAGTTCAGATTCCTTATGGGCAGGAAGGTAAACAATGAGAAATGTAACTAACTGGAAAGAAAAGGAAGATAGAAAGGCTTCTAAGTTTACTTCTAAGAATATTTAATCAGAGTATTTAGTTCCCCTCCAAAGTGGACTGCACCAAACCTCAGTCCTGCCCTGCTTTCTCCCCAGAAAACATCTCATGCAAAACCTTTTCAGAACTCAGTTTGCTTCCCACCTCACAGATGAATTCTTAGCACACTTTGGGGAGGGTTTTACTCATGGAATCCGCTCTTACAGTTTGTCTGCTCTTTTTACACAAGATTTTCACTGATCTCATTCCGCTGTAAAGTACTCCTTAACTACTTTATCACCTGTGTAACAATGTGTCCAGAATTTAGTCTTCAGTGTCTTAATACGATGCATAGGGCAGGAAGAAAGTTTCAAAATGTGAGTATTTTCTGCAGTGCAATTAATTTGTTGAGACTTTGGGAAAGAAAAAAACAGTCAAATGAGTGATTTTTGTCCCTAGCCAGCTTCCTGGCACTAATTTAGATGATTGTCCTCTTCATCTTGTCATCAACTCTACAAATTTTGACTTACCAGGAGGTCATTTTGGAAGTTTCTCCTAGACCTTCCCCTCTCTTATAAAACAAATCAGCCATCCATGAAGCCAATTTTTGTAACTTGTCTGGATTTGAGCACCCATTTCTTCACTGAGAAAGCTCTGAAATGATTTTAATTGAATCAAACCCATGACTTATAATGTCTGTGAAACACTGCAATGTAATTGTTTCTCTTTGTGATATTTACATTCTAACTCGATCATCGTCTCCAGTGTCCTGCTTTGGAGCTCCTTTCTGGTAATGTTATTCATGCTTCAATTGTATGTTTTGCAATCTGTCAAGGCCTTGCTACATAATTCTAATTTTGCTAAGTGATATGAATATTGAACAGCTAAGCTTTATTATCTTTGAATGAAGGCAGTTTTTATTCTTCCTGTCTTTAGACTCAGTTAATATTCCAAATAAATACACAGCTTCCAAATAGGTACACAATTGGCCTTTAGTTAATCAGCAGGCAAAGAGAATAGGGAAACTGAAGCCTGCTTGACCCTGAAGTACATTTGAATCTGCAAATAGTTTTGGCATTTTCCAGCTTTTCTCCATGAGAAACAGCTTTTTATTCGTTGTTGTCCAGAAGGAAATGTTCTCTCATTTCTGAATGGGCAGGCACATATAAAGAATATGCATAGTTTTAGAGCATTTACATATTTAACCAATATGACTTATGTAAATCTTTGGTTTTGTTCCAGTACAGACAATGCTTGCATGCCATGGCTACAATTAATTGTCAGTTTGATTTTGCTGTATAGGTGCTTTATATGACTTCAACAATGAATGACTAATGGAGCCCTGGAGCCTTGACAAATGGAGTCAGCCATCAATACACTGGAGCACTTTGGACACAGGTCCAATATTAGATCCTAGACCTCAGTCCAGGAGTAAGACTTACATAAAATTCAACACACTTGTGAAAGGGATGTGCCAGAATGCTACATGTGCTGTTCCTGGGAAGAATACTAAAGCACAGTACAGGTTTACCACTTTTTGGGCAATCCCTGCCTTCAAACATACATTTGCATTCATTGTTATTTGTATCACAGGTAAGTTGTGATAGGAATGAAGTGTAGACAGAACTGGTGAGGGAGCATAATAAAGGCATGACAGCTGAGAAACAGCAGAAATATTTCAGTACATAAACACATTGTTCAAAATACAAATATTTGTTAGTTCTTGTAAAGCCAATTTGAATTTATAACTGCTGTCTGAATGAAGCACTTGTAAATGTAGGTCACGATGTCACTTACCCGTCTTTTAAATCATAAACTTCAGTTTTACCAGAACCAGGATACAGCTCCGGGAGAGATTTTGGGTTGATCCAGGAAGATCATCTCAGTCTTTTTGAAGCGATGTAGTTCAGGGGCTTAATATCCCCTTGGACCCTACCTCATGGGTTTTGGTGAGAGAAAATATAAAAGTGACTTCACTTTCTAGAGTAGTGAAAGTGGATTAATGAGACTACTTATCTATTAACTTGTCAGTTCTCAACATCTTATTTTAGAAACAAACCTGTTATGAGGTTGACATATTGACATATTTGACATTAAGTTGAATGTTTAGAGTTGTTTCACTTTCCTTCTGATTAATGCTTTTTAAAATCTGTATGTGCTATTTACTCGAGTTGAAGTCTGTGACTGAAAATTCATGTCAGTGATAGTAACAACATATAATCAAAGACGATGTCGTAGTTTGGATTCTGGTCAATTAAATTTCAGGGAGGGTTTTACAGGTATTAAGAATGTACTGCACATTCTCATTCATCAAATGAGCATTGTTTATTTATTTTTAAATATAAATGCAAAACTGCCATAATGTTTTCTGAAATTTTGCCTTAATTTTTTATATTTGAAGATTTCTTTTGTCTTAAACAGCATTCTTTGATCTGCTTCTGCTGACCTAAATGTATGAAAACTTTCAGCCAGATCAGAAAAATACAAAAAAATATTTAGTTTTCAGCAGAAGTAGGGCTGGGCTGGTTGGAAGTCTTCAAATAAAAGATGAGTCTTTAGTTTTTTAAACTCTCCTTTGAAAAATTGTCTTTATTAGGAAGAAAATCTCCAGTTAACTTGTTTCTGAGGGCACTTAACCCACCACAATGGAACTGATGGGCCAATGCTATGTATGGGATAAGAGCAGTTGTATGACATGGCTGTTGGATTAAATTGTAGTGGTTTAGTTTATGGTGGATTAAATAATTCCTTAGTACACTTCTGAAAAGATACATCACTCTCAACACATTGGACTCAGAAGGTCCAAAACAGCAACAGTTTCATAAATACATGGCGGGGAAGGGAATGAATCCTTGTTTTTTAGCCTCCTCTGTCCCTGCTTCACCCTCACTTTCCTAGTGCTTTCTCAGCACGCTCCTTTTTCCTTCTGTCCTGCTCCTCTCAGTACAGAGAAGTAACTAGGTCAAGCCAGTAGGTCACCAACAATGCAGTAAGTACCTCACCATGAGATACCATGAGCCACACAGGATTACATGATTGTTTCTCAAAGACTATTTTGTAGGCCCTAATAAAAATCTGCTCTCCATGAGACAGTGGAAAGAGGCAGTCAGTACATATTCATGTGCATAGGTGAAGATACTTTTCAGCTAACAGATGAAAGCTAAATAGTAGTGATATTTGTAAGTTCAGTTCCTGTGGAAGGACTTTCAAATAGAGCATCCCTTTTTTTCTCTCTCTGTTTAAAGAGGAAGTGAAGACCCTCCAAAGTCCAGCCACTCACACCTCAGGATGCTCATACTGAAAGGGAGAGATCAAACCCACATGCCATTTGGTATCAGTCACATCATGTTTTGTAATATGTCTGCCTTGTCACAACATAATATGCCTGGGAGGAATGACAAAAGGTGTTTCTCACAGACACTTTTATAGAAGCCACAATATTTCAAACAGGCAACTTAATATATTTTCTTGTTAAAGGAAATGTTCTAAGGAAAGATTGAAACTGTGCTCTTTTCCTTTTTCCTGAGTGCATCTCTGGAAATAGATGTGTTCTTCAGACATACGTACATCACACATATTAACATGATAAGACATAACCTTTTTACACAGGAAAAAAACAACTGAGTATAGATGCACATCTTAGTTCCTATGGGTTTATAAAACAAACAGGATGGTACATGTAACATACATAGTCACACAAGCTTGTTATCTATGGATTAACTACCATGATCGGTTTGAGTTTGGTGATCCCTAGTGCAACAACTTGTTTAATAGTTTTTGCACAAACATTCAGGTTTCAGTAGTTTATCTGTTTTTTATTGATACTGTAATGAATGGAGAATGCTTGTGCCAACTGGCATTTTTCCATCCCACAGTTCTTATAGGAATGGTGACAATTTATTTTTCCTGTCCATCAGAATCCTCCTTCTGCCTGGTTTATGCCAAACTGTTTTGTGTTTCCCTTTCTCTTATCTGCCCTCCCTACCTGTCTTTTGTGCTCTTCTCGGCTTGAAGTCTGGCTGTCTTCCAGCAGGTTTAAAGGCTTCAGTGGTGCCCTTTGTGTTAAACCCAGGCAATGCATATCACAGAAATCAGATGACAGCATTAGTGACATTGGTTTACTTGAGTCTTCGTCAAGACTCCAAAGCTTAAATTCAGTTATGCCTATGATGTACCAAAGAGTGCCTATTCTTTGGCAGCTACATGGTCTTGTCACCTTTGACTTGTCTTTCCAGCAGTGTTGAGTCCTTTGCCATACTGAACTGCCATTTCTGGAAATGTCACCTCCTCAAGCAGAACAATTGTGGTTATAACATATCAGTGCCAAGAATGAATGATTCAATAATTCACTGGTGCTTGAAATGTCAGTTCTAGAAATACTCATGCTTTCTTAAAGCATGTTAGTCCAGAAAGAAGGGACTCAAAATGTGAGAGAATCAGCCTAGTTAGTTTTTCACAGTCTTTCTGAGAAGTACTTATTTCTTTGCTGAAACTCATTTGCCTTTCTGACGTAGAGAGTCTGAGGGCATTAGGAAACCCAGTTGTGTTAATTAGCAACATCATCTCACGATTCTGCAGGATGTGGATTATGTCTGCTTGACCATGCTAATGTTAAATATGATCTTATGACTCTGCAGGATGACCTCAATAGTTTTAATTTCTCATTGGCATTTGACCTTATAGTATGAAATCAACACCTACTGTTAATTTACAGTACAGGGGGATTCAACCTTCTCTGGAATAACTTCAGTTTTACAAGAGTGTGAGTGTAAAAAATGAGACTATGTTACAATAGTAAATGGAAAATTTTGGAATCTTTAGATATGGCACCTTAGGAAAACAGACTATTAATCTTATCAGAAAAAAGTACATTAATTTCACGTACTTTTCTCAAGAACTATATGAAACCTTCTGGTTTGATAGTCATAATAAAATATTTTATTGTTCTTTACATATGCTTGAAGGTGCAGATATAAAGAAAGAAATAGATATAAACTAAAATTGCCTTAGAGAAATGCTATTTTCTATTCTCCCTCATGCAGTTGGGACAACTACAGTTAAGGTGGATTCAGAATTATTTATTGCTACTAAAAAGGAAAGGTTATTAATTCCAATCCCTGATCTAGGAAGATATTTTCCCTCTTGGAGTGGGGAGAAACTAGAGAAATATTGAAAGCTTTCTATCCTTGATTTTGATTGGTATCTTGGCTCTAAAAATACACAAATTTCAAGAATACTTAAAGCAAAGATTGTGCTTCTGGGTTTAAACAATGAGCTAAGTTGGAATTGTTAGAGTTTTTGATTCACAAAGATAATTTGATTACAGACAGGTTGTTTGTGAGACCATTGCTATTGAAGTAGAATATTAAAAAAATTATAGCTAAAATCTGCTCATTTATTTTATTTTTCAACTAGTTTAAACTCAATGTTACTTTTCTTTCCTTGAAACATATTTGAGATTCTTTTGCGTTAAGAAAGTAAATTTTAAAGGGCAGGTATTTTCTATGGTCCATTTTTTAACTTTCAGTATGACTGGTAAAAAACCCATGTAGCAATAAAGAATGCCTCCTTATTTTCTCTCCAATTAAAGGGAAGGGAAAGAAAATAAAAGTCAATACTTGGCTGGAGTCACGAGCAGCTTGTTGGCTGAGTAAATCAGTCAGGAGCCCTGCAGCTGGTCAGCTTCACCTCAATGATAAATGTCACAACTCACTGCTGTCAATATGCATTACCAGAAAATGTTTCCTAGAAACTTGGGATGAGGGAGCTGTTTTCTTTTGAATGAAATAACCAAGATAAAATAATACCAAAACAAGATTAGAATAGCTTGCTCAGATTGACTAGGCAATTATTTAAATGTACCCTGGAGGGGTACAAATAATGCAGCCCAGGTCATAGAATAATGGAAATTTATGACTTTAACAGAAGTCTAAGAGGTTATATTTTAAAAACTGATGTATGAAATCACAAAGCAAGTTTTCTTTAGTCTAGTGCTTTAGTCTTTAGTGCTAAAAAGGGGATCTGAGGAAGTGTAGGTTTTCCATATGAAATGAAGGAAGGCAAATAATGTTTGAAGTCACTCCGGAAAATTTCTTCCTGAATCACTCACATCACAGGTGCTTTGTGCAGCTCCAGCAGACTTCCTCTCAGGATGGGGCAAAAGCAGCTCCCCTGCACAGCCAGATTCTCATGATTGGTACTCTCGGAGCAGGAGGGGCCCACTGATTGCAGGGCTTTTTTACTGCCCTTTAAGGATGAAAGGACGACTCTGAAAACATACAGTGAAGGCAATCTAGTTTAAATCATAGAGAATAAGGAGCACCCACCAATCTGTGATCTATTTGGGTAGTAAGCACTTCTGACACTTGTTACTAGAAATAACAGTGAGTTGGTAGCTGCCTTCAAACAAAAAGGCGCAGACTTTAATCGCTTCTACACCTTGTCCTCATGTGTTGCATGTTAGGCTGCATCCAGTTGTTACCATTGGACCTGAGAGGATGTTGACATGGCAACGTGTAATTTGGAACAAAAAATAAAATGGCAACAACTGAAAAAAATGCTATTTTTATATACCTGCAAAACACATGTCCATATTCTACCAGCAGTTACTATGCTGGTCACAAAATGGAATCCCTTTTTCACAGAAAATCTGGATATTGAAACTAAAAAAGACATCACAGAAAAAAATACCCACCAAAAAAAAATCCACAGAATCCTTGTTGCAAAAGGAAAGACATTGTAAAACCTGAAATAGGATGTTTATTTTAGTTGAAACATTTAATTTAGCTATGAAGTGCTATTTTAGTTTCAATAATATCAGTTATTTTTATTCAGTGAGGCAGAAAATGGAACTGAGCAAAGTAAAAATATATTAAAAAATTGTAAATATGACTGTCTTTTTATCCTGAGCAAAAAGATTAATAACTAACCAAAATGTTCACTCACTTTGGCAGTTTTATTTTTAACACAGTTTAAGCAACGTTACTGTATTATTAAGGACGCAAATAATAACCAGAAGCATGATTTCTAAAGGAAGAATGCCAAATGCCTCAATGCAGGAATGTAAAAATGAAACATTAAAACATCATCATTTTTTTTTCTGAAAAGAAATCTTGGTGCTATCAACATGATTTTGTGAAAGGTTTTTATTTTATCTGCCTTAAACAATAGAAAATTGTCCTGTCAAGTCTTTCAAGCAACTCCTTGTTTCCTTATGTAAAAAAATGTTTATGCACTTAACATTTAATCCAGTATACCTGCTCAATCCAGACATTTTTCCTACAATATTCAAATTAAATCCAAATCAGAAAGAATAGTTCCATTTCATTAAAATAATGTCTTCTGACTTTATTCAAATGAATCAAAGAAATAATAAAGTTTTAGTCTTTCTTTCCAATTGAATTGAGCACTAAAATGGACAAGTACATTATTTTGATTATAGTAAAATTGCATTTCTGAGTGGAAGTAAATGTTCCAACACTGCACGGAAGAAGATAACAAAACAAAGGATGCAAAAATAATGAGTATTAAAGCAATTTGCTTGACAGTGTATCAGGTTCTGGTACACTTAGGCCATTCCTTATTATCTATTAAAACTATCTGGATACCACCTTCTTGCCTTTGATAGCACATGGAAATAAGCAAGATAAATTATATACTAGATTCGACCATGGCTTTTGCTTAGAGTCCTGGGGCTTTGCTCTGCCTGCATTATTGCTACCACTTCACTGCTTTTCTCTTTGATTTCTGGATATCTGGCAGTCCACTCAGAGCTGTAGCACCAACTGGTCCAGGCTGGCACCACAGAGCCCCTGGCATACAGCCACTGCATATGTACATTTCTGTTGAGCAACACAGTTCTGGCATTCCCTAGCAGCCATCAGATTCTTTGTGATCCTGCAACAGAACAGGCTGGTATATGTTGTCCATCAGACATGCTGAAGAACAACAGATACAACACCTTCTATAGAGCATCAAAGCCTTTATATCCATCTAGTTTTTCAGGCAGAAATGCAAGAACTCTGCTCATACACTTCACTGGTCTATTTGGTGGTATCGGCTACTTGGTTTCTCCTTTAGAACTGAGTTTGCATCTAACATGACCTGATAATGCAAGATAATCAGAAAGTCATTAGCCAAACTTCTTAGCAGGCAAGCATTGTGCCTTCTTTGTGTTGCACGTTAACCAGAGCAGAGCTGTTAATCTCGCTTAGTATCTTGGCATGTTTTTAGGGTAGACAAGCTGTATGTTGCTGAGTAGGTAGGATCAGATACCCATATTGGAGAGCTGCAACAGAAATGCAGTGCTTTACCTAGATTTATTCAGCATTTTTGGAAAGTATAAGATCAAAACAGGAATACTGAATCTCACTCAGCAACCAGGAATATGTAATATTTTTTTCAGAACTGGCTAGTGCCAGTTTTTCTTGCATCAAGAAAAATTAAGAATAATCAATAGAGAAAAGATTTTTTTTTTCATTACATGCTTCAGCTTCCTTTATCTTTGTTCTGCTCTTTCTCCTGCAAGACTCTTACTCCTGCTTGTGCCTAGATATTTTAACTAGTTTGAGAATTCTTTACTCTAGTAATTAGCTTGTCAAGAAATCTGTTTTATGAGAGTCAAGGACACTTCCCAGAGTCCCATCTCTTTCTGGATGGATATGACTACAAGGTGCTTTTCCTGACATTGTAAACAAGCTCAGTAGACAGTACTAGTGGGAAAAGTGTTTATAAACTCAGAATGCATGTTGACACGGTTTAGTGGTCACATGAGGAATTGATTTGTGAAGACAGGAATTATGGATGTTCAGTTCTATAATTCTGTTTGGTTTTGAAGTACATACATTCACATAGAATCATATAATGGTTTGGGCTGGAAGGGACCTTAAAGACTGTCTAGTTCCAATGCTCCTGCCATGGGCAGGGAGAACTTCCACTAGGTCAGGTTCCAGTAGGTCCCCTCTTGGGATAAGTCTTCCACTACTTCACTGGACCACATATTCCAATGTCTCACCACCCTCTCAGTAAAAAATTTATTCCTAATATCTAATCTAAATCTACCTTCTTTCAGCTTAAAATCATTACCCTCATCCTATCACTACACTCCCTTATAAAGAGCCTCTCCCCAGCTTTCTGGAGGGCCCCTTTTAAGTACTGGAAGACTGCTCTCCCTGGAATCTTCTTTTCTCCAGACTGAACAAGCTCAGCTCTCTCAGCATGTCCTTGTGTTGGAGGTATTCTAGCCCACTGATCATCTTCATGTCCCTCTTCTGGACTTGTTCTAACAAATCTATGCCTTTTCTGTGTCGTGGACTCCAGAACTAAATGCAGTACTCCAGGTGAGGTCTCACAAGAGCAGAATAGAGGGGTAGAGTTACCTCCCTTGACCTACTAGGTACACTTCTGATGCAGCTCAGTATATGGTTGGCTTTCTGGGCTGCAAGCACACATTGCTGTCTCATGTTGATCTTCTCATCCACCAGCAAACCCAAGTTCTTCTCTTCAGGGCTGCTTTCAATCCATTCTCTGCCCAGGCTATATTTGTGCTTGGGATTGCCCCAATTCCTGTACTTTGACCTTGTTGAACTTCATGAGGTTTGCACAGGCCCACCTCTCTAGCCTGTCAAGGTCCTTCTGGATGGCATCACTTCCCCCCAGTTTGTCAACTGCACCACACAGCTAAAGAACTTGCCAAGGGTGCTAAAATTCCCTAATGTATTAATTTTCCAAAATATTTTAGATGTCTTCAGGATTTAAGTTAAAGTTTTCAAAAAAATCACAATGAACATCTTGCAAATACCCGATGTGAGCTGTGTAAATCACAACATATGAATTATACAGTGTTGACTGTATGTAGTACAGTTTCATAAACAATATCTTTTGATCAACTTTCATATATTACAACAAAAAATGTTTTTTTTCCCCAAAATATCTATATTAATTAGATGAGGTTCAAATCAGCTTACTGGAAATGGCTGTGTGAATATTGTGGGTCTCTGTCTCACTTTTGGTTGGGGTATTATAAAAAAGCAATCATTGAGGCAGAATTCAGACATAATGTGGTAGCATTCAGTTAGATATGGAAGTTCAGACAAGAGAGACACTCTTCCCTCTGTCTGGACTTGGTTATTATTATTAGGAGCTCTGGAGAATGTAGAAATGCAGTGGAGACAGACAGGAGCCAAGCAGTAAATTGACCCACTCATCTGCCTGCTGGAACTTCCCCAAAGAGCTTTTACTTTATACAATAAACACCTCGATTGCTCACTTGAAGGTCAAGTGACTGACGATGTCTCACCACTTTCCAGCCCCTCGGTACTTAAGAATTTCCAAGTTATCTCTTTTTCTTTTCCCTTCACATCATCAGCTTTTCTCTTTTAGCAGAATCAGCCATCAGAAAACTATGGCTACAAATAACAGTCTATAAAAGTCCATAGATAGTCCATTCTTACAAATTTCAATTTAACACTGCAGGCAATAAATCAATGCTTTACCCTTACATAGCATCATTTATCAGCAATGTCAAAGTTCCATGGCAACATTAGCCTCCTGTTAAGAGGAAACTGAACCTCTAGGGACACTTGGGAGATTGCAAGGACAACATTCATGGAATTGACTTTACATGAAATATAAAGTAAACTTTGATTCTCAGCTTCTCTCATCTGTCTTTCAGGGTGACATGCACCACTGAAGAATGGAAAGGGAACAACCTTCATGTAACTTCAGTGAGAAAAAAAATTCCTTATGTACTTATTTGCAGGACAGCCAAGTAGCAGCCAGAACACTTTCACATTTGAGATTCCTTGTGAAGTGGAAGTAGATATCCATAGTTCACCAAGATAATCTCTGGACCTGAAGTAAAACTAGTAGTCACAAACTAGTAGTCATAAAAACTTTTGAACAGTAGTTACATCCCATTTCTCAAGTACCCCAACCCATCATTTACTATATGTAATATAAAAGAGGGACAGGATAAAATAAAAGGGAAGTATTGCTTTTGACCAGCTGCTCTAAAGACATGGATAAGACCCCTGAGGACATTCTTAGAACACTAAGAAATACAGAGCTAATCTGTGGCACCTTTCTTGCTGGAACCACTGTAAAAGTGGTGACCATAAACTACAGTCTGGAGGGGAAGAGTGATTTGCTGAAGGCCGCCCAAGAGTCACAGTGCTCATTCAAGGACCCAACAATGGGACTGCACTGCCTTCCACATTACATTACTACAATGTTCACCAAAACATACAAATGTTCTAAGTACTAAAGATAAAATTTATGAGAACTACAACTATATTAATACAGTAAGTTTGTTGCAAAACAAAGGCAGAGATCCATCTGATTGGTGAGCAAGTGCTAGTTTATTCAGCTTAGCCACTTTACTATATACCCTATTCTGTTACATCCCTCTGTCCCCACGAGGGTGACTACAGTGTATTATTGGTTAAAGGTAGCTGTCCATAAAGCTATCGCTAACATATTATTGGCTACACTACCGCATGTGCTAAGAAATCAAGTTATGCTAAAGTTAGCTATGTTGACAGTAGTGTGCAGCGATTCCCACTGAACTAGCTGGTGTTTATATTTTCATCTCTCTGCTTCAAGGTCTTGCCAGCTGCTCAGCACCAAGTCTCACAGCATCCAGGCCATCTTCTCTGTAAAATCTTCCCACATAAGTTTTCCCTAGATTCATAAATACTAAATACCAAACATTGCTTTGTGCATGTGCAAATTGAGAAAATGCTTAAATATGTGTCTTGTGTTAGTCACCTAACTAATAGCTATTTATTTGATATACTGGGCCTAAAGGGAAAGAAAATCTCAATGTTACAAAACATCCCATAATCATGCTTTACAAGATTTACTTACTTACTACAACTTATAAATTTTGTATAGAATATTATCTTGGCACCATGAATTCAAGGTTAGATTGAGTCATGAGTCAAAACGCATACTCCTTACAGCTATTGTGATGTAGTCAGTAAGTGGTCCATTACCATCAAGCCAAATTGACATTGCTTCCTATTTTGCTGAATGAAGATACAGAATTTGATGATAAGCCCAAAGAAATGTAACAGAAGAAATCAGAGAGGAGAAAATACTCTTATTTGCATATTTGTCTCTGTTAATTTTTTCAGCAGCAGTTCCTATCAAACCATGTGTTTGATAAGAGAATACTTCTACAGCACCACTCCCTCCACATTGTCATCTAAAATGTCTATACCAAGCACACAACTGAAAATCTGTTTGACTGCTACAGTACAGCTTCCCCTTCCTCTCCACTTCCCAACAACACTAGAACAGATTAACCAAAACTGTGGTCTATTAATCTTATTTAATCTCTCACTTGCCTGCCTGCTGTTCTGAGTTACAGGGTTAAACACATAATCTCGACATATTTGCTGTATTCAGGCTTAGAAAGGTAGTCTGGATTCTCAAATGTTACTTCAGCAATATACTACCAGTAATAAGAAGCACACTTGGCCAGTTGAGTCAGAAGAAATCAGCGAACAATCAGTTTAAGCAAAGGCATTTTGTGCTGCTGCTAATACGAAGGAACTCATTAGCATTCGAAGAATGTTCTTAAATATACCAATAAATAGAGCATGTCTGGATAAGGAAAGAAACTTGATTATTCTATTTTTTTTAAGAAGATAGTTGCAGCATAACTTTTCAGATACACAAGGTGAGATTTCTGCTAAGAGGAAAGTGATGCAGATTTCATGAGCAGACAAAGACTCCATTTCAGCTGACAGTGTAACTTCTGCCAATGAATCATAAGGGTTCTGGGCTTAGAAGCAATTGCAGCAAAATGCAATATACACACAATGTTCAGTGAATGAATAGATGGAGGGATCTATATCTGCCCATGTATCAGTCCTGCCTTTGATTGATCTGTATCTCAAAGTTGCCACTTCATGAATTTCATAATTAAGGATTTTGCTTGTTCTTTGAATGTGCATTTAAGTTTCTTGCTGATGTTGCTGTAGGTGTTGTTCCTCTAGTTTCCACTTCTGAATGAAGTCCCTCATCCTTTATTCAGGTAAAGCGTCTTAGACATTAGAGAAACTTTCTGGAAGTAGGAATAGCCTTATGGAAGATAAAAGCAAACATACCTTCTGTCAGCATTTGTTTGTATTTGTACCATTGTGTCAACAAGACTTATTCTGTTTTCATGACTCTTTCTCTCCTTTTTAAGAATTTCCTTATCCAGATGGCACATTAACACTACTGCTTTTAAGTGATCATAGTTTTCCTCTCTTGACTGAGATTTCCAGGGCAACATGTGCAAAAGCCTCACTGTGGACTTGCTGTATGAGGGTATAAAATTGTCCCATTAATGATTTCTTTGTGTTTGTAGTCCTGGAAAAAAACTAGCTGCTTTGAGAGAGAGACACACTCCCTGGAAATGATCCTGACTGATGTTTTCTGGATATTTTGGATAAACTTGATGTTAGACTCCATTCCTTTGTTCACCTTGGCACACTTCCTTTTCTGCTTCTTTATGTTTCCAGAAAAAGAGATCATCGGATTTCACCTCTGCTTCTCTTTATATCCATCAGAGTCTCAAAACCTACCGTCCATAATAACTTCTTAGACCATTGTTTATACACCCTGCTTCTTGAACCTGAATTACTTTCAGTATTATTTTTAGTTTAACAACAGACAGGATTCTTCCTGTCCTTCAGAAACATCAGTCTTTACAGGTTGGAGACTTCCTGTTTCTGTTAATGAAGAATTGAGGTTACACTTGAGCTCAATGCAATCCATCTGCATTTGATTTTTCAAAATAATGATATCCTCATACCTCAAACAACATGCTTACAATGTATGGAGGAAGAATTAAGAAAACACTTATATTTAAACAAGCAGACACACACAAACCTATCACAGTAACAGAAAAGGAAAAAGGAAAAGAAAAAAAGGATTTTAGCAAGACTTCACATCTTTTAATTAATGCAGTTTTCAGCATCATAAACTTCCCTGCAATGCAGAAAAAAACCCAAAACCACATGGTCATCTCTTGGAACTGTGAAGACATAAAATAACTTATAGTCTGAAACAAATGTTTCTCAGGATAATTACTTCAGGAAATATGTGTAAATAATTAGGGGTTTTTTTAGTTCACTAGCAGATAAAAAAATACTAAGGGATTTCTTGTTGACTGCATCCAAAATATTTTTAAAATTATTCATAAAGCTGGCAAAAATAAATAACTTTGAGAGAGCTAAAGCTTCTATTCTATTTTTTGACAAAATAGTTATATTTGGATTGTTATTACAAAAGCATTTTGATCTGAAATATCAAAAATCTGTCTTTTTGGCATGAATTGTTTGAATTCTAAAGCATCACAGTTTCAACAATTCACTAGATTTAAATTTTCTTTGATGTATTCAGTCTGTATCTTGTTCCTTCTTCAGCTACACAAGTAAATGACCTGTTTTAGGTTAACATCAGCTACTATGGGGAGTAGAAATAGTAATATTATGTGCAATTATATATGTAATAATGAATATATATAAAACACAACAAATATTTGTCATTGTTTTACTAAATTCACTATGCTATTTAATGTATTAATGTGATATGTTAGAATGGTCTATTATTACTTTTAAAAAATAGGCAGTGGTTTGTACGCTACTTGGGACTGTTCCTAAACCCTAAAGACATCAGGACTTAATTTTGAGATTGCTATTTGATGCAAAAAAAATAATGAAAGGGCATGAAAGTGGTATTTAAAGAAAAACAAAACAAAACTATAAAAAACCATAAAATGTTCATTTGTGGGTAAATGTGAACTGAAAAGGAATGCATAGCAGAATAAACATATTTCAATGATGAGAACAATTTCTCAGAAAGAAAGGAGTAGACATATTTTGGATATGAAATTTTCTGGGGCTTCTAATTTTGTAGATCTAGAGGGAGGGAAAATAATTGAAAATTTGTTTTTTCCCATAAAATTTTTATTCCTGTTTGACAATCTGAGTGTAAGAGCTGCAATTCACACCTGTTCCTGTCTGTAGCACTGGTAGGAGCCTTTTGTTGTTGACCTAGGTAGCTGCTTGCAAAATACATGTTTAAATATATACTGGAATGGATCTCAAAGAGCCAGATATTCCAATCATCTGCTCAAAGCAGGGTCCACTGTGGGATCACTCCAGAATACTTAGCATTTTCTCCAATCCTGTCCTCAAAAGCTTCCAAAGATGGAGATTCCCTATTATCATTTGACAGTATATTTTGTTGCTCCACTTTATTATTTCTTTTAGTGGGGTTTGGGAATAGATGCAGTATACCTGATACGGTCCAACAAGTGTCAAGTGAACAATAACTTTCAGTAATACCCTTGCTGTGCTCTGCTTAGCACAACCGAGGATGCTGCTAGCCTGCCTTGCTGTCAGGGCACACTGCTGACTTCTGTTCAGCCTACTGTCCACTAGTGCTTCCAGATCCTGTTCAGCAGATCCAGTCACCAGCTGGTCAACCTCAAGGCCATACTATTGCAGGGGGTTAGTCTATTCTAGGTATAGAACCTTGCATTTGTCCTTCAGGAGTTCCTTATTGGCTCATTCCTCCAGCCTGTCAAGGTCCCTCTGAAAGGCAACCCTATCCTTGAGCACACTGACTGCACCTTGCAGATGTACTACTACCTACAGGCAAATAATAAGAAGCAGCAAGAATAACAGCTCCAGATATTCCCTCTGAAATTTAATTTTGATTTTTTTTTAAAATAACCAGGATAAGAAATAGAAACATTTCTTTAATTATTAATCATAGGACAAGTTTTCTGAAACATTTCTCCAATGTGATTCAATGCAGACCTTTATAAATCTTTATAATAGCCTAGAGACTTGACTCTTTGACCTTTCAGGTTTTGTATTATCTGGCTGATTGTTGCAGTCACAGTTTCTGAGATGTCTAGCTTGAACTGAAATCACTAACTCTAATGCTAATGAAAAAGCAGAAAAGAGAAATGCCAAAACAGTGTTAACAAAATACTTTAGAGAGATGGAAGAATCCTCACAAAGTCAACCATAATCCTCTCTTTCTTCAGCGAAACTGAAAAGTGAGAGAGAGTAACTGCAGATTTTCTTAATGTGAGTGTAAGTGCAACATATGATCCTTTTCTTTGACTTTAGGTCTACTTCCTACATTTCATGTACTATTCTGACAATCTTTGTGAAAGGGGAAAACTAGACAGTCACAGTCATGAGATCTTACTGTTCTCTTCTCATCTCTTCTCTTCTCTTCTCTTCTCTTCAAGAAGTGTAATAGCAATTGTTTTAGTCACAAAGTCTAGAGTATACAGTGTTTTTTACTCATTCCTCTGGCTGAATCTTAATGTGGTACCAAGAGACTTCCCAGTTTTTAGTTATAGAATGCACAGCTTTCTAGTCTCCAGAGTTAGGAAAGGAGTTACTAAATGCAAACAAGGCATATGGAAAAGATGCATGAGATACTCACCTTTATTTAACCCAGTGATTTTTAGGTCAATGAGAAAACTTGGTTTAGACCAATTCATGAATTTTCTCTTCTTGAAGTTAGCAATGCTAACACTGACATAAGTGTCTATCAGTGGTTTTCCTGAAATGAACAGAACAGGAGCTATCACTACAAGTTTCCTACATTTTTAATTAAGCTTCCCTGGTGGAGTATATATTCCAGTTTTTTTTAAACACAAAAATGTTATTTCAAGTCATCTGATCATAGTGTTGTTACTCACACACAGTAGCTTTTGAGATCCTTGCATGTGGTTTATTAAAGTCTTCTGTAAAATGGCTGTATTTTTACTTACTCCTATGCATCCAGTGTTTTTGGAGATGCATGTCTAAGGGTGTAAATTTTGAGACTGCTCTTCACAGTTCATGTACTCTCTGCACTTTCCATGTGACCTGAGGATATAATGTCAGAAAGGTCATAAAGATACTCTGCAATGTATTTCAAACTCAGAGCTTATATTTTAAACTGTTCAGAAATTTAAAGTACTACGCAACAGGGTAACTTGCAACCATTCTCATGAAGTTATTACTTTTCCTATTATGAGGAAAGATAACCAACTAATTCCAATAGAAGAACAATTCCACAAATGTTTACTGATTGTGAAATTTACAAGGGTATTCACTTAAAAAATATAAACCCATGAGCATGGTCTATTAATACAGAACACTTTAACATAAAAAAAATAATAATACTGGTTAAAATACCGGGTCTACAGAATACATTATCCGTTTTCTTAGCATAGTCAGTGGCAAATCCTCTATCAAGCACATACAGAGATACTAAATATGCAGTAATCATCCTTCTGATGTGTCTCACTAGGTTCTAGTATTGAACAGCTTAAGGAGTTTTCTGAATTAAAACAAAAACCAAGCCTTAAAATCATTCTTCTAAGAAAACACTCATTCTCCAGTATTTTGTATTCGATTTTAGCATTTTTATAAATGCAGGAAGTACTCAAAAATCCCAGAGGTGAGTCAAACCATCCTTCTGCCCACCCTAATTTGGTCTTCACAAAACTGGATCCTGCTGCCTTAATTTTCTTCATTTACTGGTTATGAAGCTACAGTGCTTATTTGATAAGGACAGTTTTGGGGATTGCATTTAAATATATTGCTTTTACAGAATGTACCTCATTCCTCATTTTCTTGTTTCTGGTAATGCTCTTGATTTGCCTGATCATGTATTGAATTTTAAGGGGATACACTATCAGTCATGACAGGCAGGCACTGCAGTAAATTTGTTGGATGCTATTTGATTTGGAACCTACAGTGTGATGATCTTGTTAAAGACATGGGTAGTCACAGGCAACACTTAGAATAAGATTATAAGGCTAAAATCTTGATGGTGAGAGAGAAACAGAAATAGTGTACTTACTTGTTCTCACAGCCTTGGGCTTTGTATTAGATTAATTCTTAACACAAGCTGGGCAAGTTCAGAAGTTTAACTTCCAAGTTAGCTCTTAAATGATATCTGCTGTCTGTAGGTTTTAAGGCCTCAGGCTAAGTTGTAATGCAGTCTGACAGAAGACCAGGACAACATGCTTCCTCCTAGTTCCTGCATGATATGCTATAGTCAGTGAATATCTGCATCAATACAAACTTATCACAGGGTCATCTTTTCTAGAGCTTTGTCATGAAGCTGAAAGACATTTTTTGTTTGCCTTTGTGATTCCACATCTGGCATTTCTTCTTTGCTCTTGGCAGGCTGGCTGATTGGCACCTTATCTAGCTGATAGCTCTCCCCCCTCCCACAGGTATGATCACATCTCAAGAAGAGAAGAGAAACAGTCATGCATTGCATTTCTACAATTCATCCACCACTATAAAGAGAATGGCTGACTGAGAAAAATACAGACCTGATTTCTCCCATGAAAACGCACACAGTCATTTTTTTCTGATACCCTAAACCACGAGCAGGCTACAGACATGACTCGATTACAGAGTTAATACTTTGCTTTCAGCACCTGATGTGGTGGTGGACAGGGGAACTTGAGCCTGAAGCCAAGGTTAAGACATTGTTATAGCCAGAGGACTTTGAACTTTTGTGTTTATTTCTTTGCTTCCCTGCCTCTTGAAGAGTGTGACAATGCTGTTCTGTGCAGGAAGAAGGAACAGCAGGTGAAGCTGATCTGAGGCACCTTGAGTTGACTCCAATGGCTGAACAGGACACTGACTAAACTGTAAAGTAGTTATTAAAAGTATTGCACTTGGTTATGTTTGTTTCCCCTTTTCAATATTGTCCTTATGCTTAGAAACAAATGTAACTATGAACACAATATTCAAAAGAAAGCAGGATTTCAGAATTAAATTTGTAATTGGTTTGCATATGTGCAAAAAAATTCTTTTCACTGTGTAATGTGCAAAATATTTACATACTTTATGAACATAAATTTTAACACCAGTAAAGTACCCTTTTTTCTTTTGCTCATTTTTATTTAAATGATGAATTTTATAGGAAGGCCATAAAGCAAAGCAAAAGAAAACAAGAACTAGACGAAGTACCATTATACATGAAGTTTCATATTTGGCCAGTTGACATTAATGGATCTGGCCTATGACTCATATATTACTCTCCCTATCTAGCTAGAAATGAAATGTAGTGTGCTTCAACTTATACTTCATTGTTTTTAATATGTCACCTATCTTTGGAAGGAACAGAGAATCAATGTAATTCCATCAGGCTGTATCTTTTATTTTATTGCTGTGAACCCTGACTAGCATGGGCTTTGATGAAACACTTCATGTTAAATATTCAGCCAACAGATTAGAACATGTCTTCTGGGTCTGAGGAGCAAATAATATACAGACAATAATTAATGGCTATAGGTAGATCTTAAATCATCTCTGAGACAGAAATGCTGCTATGTTAGAATTTTGAATAGTAAAGGAAAAGCATAAAAAAACAATAAAATGAAACTCTTTTTTTGAATAAATCCACAACCAGCAGTTGGCTACTGAACTTCAGAAAACTGATGTCCTTAAATCTCATGTCTTTCTGCTGGTTTAGCTTGTAGATTTGCAGTGAAGGTTGGAAAATATACAGTCATAGAGGCAAAATTCTCATTCTTGCAAGCATGAGAACTGATAAGGCAACAACTGCCACCAAATGTCTGCTTTGTGGATAGGGTTGGGATAGAGAAAAATGACTTCTGTGCATGTGGTGATGTGGAAAACAGTTCAAGAGAAGAACTAGGACAACAAGAATGAAGTGAGAAAGAATATAAATAGGACCTTGAAGGAACTTATGAAAGTGAATTTTTTAATTCCTTGTGAGCAACAGCAATGCCAAAGGGAAGAACAATTAAGTGCAGGCTTTTACTGAGTGTGAAAGAAGTAATTTCAAAGGGCTTTTCTTTTCTCTTTTTTTTTCTTTTCATTGAGCATAAGAGAAAGATTTAAATGATACACCCTTAGGCTCATGAACTTGCCAAACTTTATTATTTTTCTTGCAAAGACAGTCTTGCTTTGCCAAATAGATCTAACCAAGTTTTCATCGCTCTTTCTAAACCAATTTAGGTAACAATCAAACATAAATTATATCAAAATAATAAAAATACAAATCATAAATTAAACCAAAACTACGGTAAAAATCAGAAATATAATTCAAAATGAAGGTTCCTTGATGGAAGAATTCTAATGCAAATAATTAATGGAGTTTCTGTTTTCCTGTTTGCATGTTTAATTTGCAGTAAAACATAAACTAGGAACAGTTTTCTAAAGTACCTTTCCCTCTTTTGCAATATGAGACTTTCTAAGGATTGTGATCTGTCTGTTCCTTTTAAAGACCTGCTGCTTTTGGCTTGTATTTGAGTAAGAATAATTTCTGAAGAACTGCTATGTAGTCTAGATGAATGCTATTATTTTTCTGTACAATGATTTTTTTCCACCTGCTGTCCTATTCCATTTAACAAGGCAGTGCATTGTCTTTTAAACTTGCAGAATAAAGGTGTGATGAGAACAGACAGGTTGAATGTACCAGAAGACACTGTTGGTGAAGGAGAAAATGTCAGTAATACCAGACATGAGACTGCATTGTTCTGATAACCAAAACAGAGGTTTTTAGTTTTTCTGCTGTTGATGTGTAAGCAGCAGACCAAATGAGGAAACTCCATTTGCATTATCCTATAGGAAGGACACAAACCTAGTGTCTGAGACTTTCTGTCATTGTGCAAAGACTGGCCTCCTAAAGTGAGGAGGACAGCATGTGCCTGTCAGGTCCTTTTTTCCGTTTGCTGATTTAAGCCATACTATGACGTTTTTATAATCTCAGTAAATTAGCATTTCTATTGTTTAAGTCTAAACTACAAACATTATCATTATTCTCCCTTTTTCTGCCTTCCTTGTTATGTTACTACATCATTAACCCTTTCCCCAAGGTTTATGAAAGCAAATTGGAGTAAGTCACATTAAGTATCATGGTACATGATGTGTCTGCACAGAATTCACCATTCTCTTCTTCATTGTGACTAACAATTTAACACAAGTTTCCCATTGTAAGCATCCTTTCTGACCCTGCAAAAGCAATCAGAAAGATTTGTCCAATCCCATTAGACCTGCATGGAGGGAAGTAACAGCATCAGGGGTGAATTATGGGGGAAAAGAGGAATGGAATCAGAAAGTGCTGGTTTCATTAGTATCATCTTGTAAAAAGAGAAAGGCTACTATATACAGTTGTTAATACAGAAATAGACATGGAATGATGCCCTACATCAAACAGCATTACTTACATCTGCTTAGGAACAATACTACTAATAAAATAAACCTTCTATGTGTTATTCAGGTAAAAAGGTCTGATTCACTGAAGCTTAAAAAAGAAGACAGAGTAAAAGGCTTTTTATAAGAAAAGAAGATTGAGAATGATGCCTTACTTGTCTTCACAGGAGAGCAAAGCAATGACTTGATATGGAAAGTGTTTCATCTGTCACAAATGTTTCTCAGAAAAGCAAAGGCTTTTAATTATAAAGTCTACCTAAGAAAGAGCTGGTAATTTTAAGAGACTCTGTCCACACTAAAAAGAATCTGACAGAAAGAATAATTATGAAAGGGATTTAAAGAAAATTTTAAAAAGTCTTTGTCTATTCAGAATACACTTCTCAAAACTGGATTCCTATAATCTCTTTTCCCTTTATATGTTTTACTCCTCTGATTAACTTAAATTGTGATGCTTAAGTATTAGCATCAGTGTGATGTACCCTTATGTGCTGCACGACTACCAATGGAAATATGTCTTCTCTTGTCTGCAGTTCTTCCTCTTTGCAAAGCTACCAGTACTTGGAGGGTAGATTGATTTGCTCTCATCAACACTACATGAAATTCATCTTGGTCAGTGATCTGTGTAGCTGATAAAGAGTTAAATTTTCTGAAGAAAAACATTGAGATTATTAAAATAGTTTCTTATAGAAATTATTCTCAAAAATGAGACTTATTGTAAAATGCAAGGATTAATTTATTAATCAGAGCTTTCTGAACTCTCACATTAAGCAGCTTTGTTATGCTAATTCCCTTATAAATGAATAATGGACTTATTCTCCCATTATTGCCTATCATTTTAAAAGGCCCATTTAGAAAATGAAGATGTCCTTTTCACTTGAAAATTATGATGTGATTTATGACATAAGTTTTTAAAAATTGAATATTTGCTCCCTATATCCTCCTATTCCTCCCCACTTGGTCAATGTTCAAATCAACCACACCCATAGCCATTTGTCATAGAGATGCATAATGTGTGAAAAGAAAGCACAATGGAGACAATGGTCTTCAAAAACAGAGACTCAAACCTATTAAACTGTTTACTTCTCTGTTATCTGTGGATGTAGTCATAGTTACTTGGGATATTTTAAAACAAATTCTGCTATGAATGGTGGCATAAACCAAGAAAGCCAAGATGGTATATCTGCAGAAAGCTAGCAAGTTCAGTTACAACGTAAGATTTATCTTAAACAGAAATGAAGATCTTTATTAGAAGAGCTTTGTTTTGCCACACACTTGCCACATGATCTTGGAGATGTCATTTGCTCTTGCTCATATATGTACATGTGTTCAGTCAACCATTAACTTCAGGTCCAAACCTGCCTAGTAGTTAAATTTACAGCACTGGATTCTGACATCGAGTTAATCTGACTTCTGGAGGAAAAAACCTTGAGACTTGTCATTTACTACTTGACAGAACAGTTTTTCACGTTTTTCTTGTACTCTTACAGATATATCACAACATTAGGTCAAAATAGCCCATGGTTCTAAAGGTCTCTGGTATCACATGTGGCAAGTGCAGAAGGAATTTGAATGCAAGATAAATGAAGGCTGAGTTTTGGCTGCCTGTATTCAAAGTACCAGTAATTCCATCTCCTTTTGAATTTGCAACTCAAGATATGGCCAAACAATCAGCACTGTGGATGGAATCAGGAGATTTGACTTCCTTAGGCCTGTTTTGGAAGACAACCCCTGTCAGAATGGACATTGTTTATGTCTGCTGACATAAACAGACATATGTCTCTATCTTCTCATTTGGTTTGTTACTCATTCACACCCAGGGCTGTAAATTCTTCTGAAGCAGAGGTGTTTCTTATGATGTGGGTGCTCTTTTTAAAGGATCAGTTATGCTGACACGAGTTGAAGGAAGGATAGTGTTATCTACTTCCAGTGTAACAGGAGTTTAATAGGGATATCTGTCTACTTTTCAGAAACACACCCTATAGGCCCCATGATCTGGTGTGCTGTTGATATAAATACTTTTCATTTTTGCATATAGAATTTAACACGCATTCACAATTTCAGTACTGTAACTAGCAATAAAAATGTAAATGTTTCAATGGATGATTCTGTAGCAGCCTAATTTTAAATGACAGATCTAGTTTTTACTTAAAAAATTTGTTTCCTAAGAGCAATTGAACTCTACTTGATTTTCCAATTCAGCTGTTCTGTTGTTTTTGTACCTGAGGACCCTCAGTCCCTTAGGGCTGAAATAATAGCAAAATCAGTGCAACTTTGGCTTCAGCGTGGCAGAAATGTGAACAGTTCATTCTCAGCTGGATGTTGCTAAAGCAAGGGAAATCACAGAGCAAATAGAGATAACTCAGAGCAGAGTACATCTTGTACCTTGTTTTGGCTAACAGGCTGTGATCCATAATGACAAGCAGTTAAGTAGTTAAGGCTTAGAGAGAATTAGAGTCAGAACAACACAGCTCTTCTCCAAACTCCATTGCTGCTTAGGCACATTTCTCTGTGCTTCACCTACCATTTCAGTAATGAGAAAGAATGAGTTTGTAGAAGTTGGAGTCAAGATTCTTATTGTAACATAAATTCCCTCTTTTTATGTGAGTTCCCAGTGTGACTTCCAGTAATAGGGCCTGAGAATTTTTCTCAAGTTACAAAATGATTGCACTATGGCTTTGCTACTTTATGCTCTGTTTTGAAGACAAGTATATTGAAATCAGGCAATTTTAAACCTCTGCCATAATGGTTGCACAGGAAACAATATTTTTGTATCAGGTATTTTTCATTTCCTCTAGCCTTGTTTTCACAAACAATAGTATATAAGTAATTAGGGTAGCAGAAGAAAAAGCAAGTATTCACAACTGGGGCTCAATTTTCATTTTTAACCTAGTCTTCTGGATTAATACAAAGAATAATCTTTTTTTTTTTCTCTTTTAAACCCAAATGGAAGTTCTCATACCAATTCTAATCCAAAGCAACAAGGTCTGTCTGCTGTCAGGAAAGAAGAGGTCTTTGGAAAGTAAGTATATATATACAGCTCCTTACTTGAGTGTGGGAGAGTCTCAGAGAGAAGTTTTGGATGCCAAACCAAAGTATTACTCAAAGGACAAATATGTACAATAGATTCCTGATAGAACAGATATAGAACACAATAGATACCTTCAGGAAGCTGTGAGAGAGGGAGAGGAAGTGTCCAGAGCCCTAAATTACAAGACAAAATAGATGGTATGGACATTTTCCTGCATTTACATTGATTTTAGTTGTCACTTAGAGCCCCTTTGTGATAGAGCACAGACCGTACATATTTGAATGCTCTTTGAGTGGGAGAATGAGGAAAATATGCCCTCCAAAATAATTTTGCAGCTGCTTTATGAGCTGTTCCATTTTTGCAGCTAATCCTTTATGTGTCAATCGTTCTCCCTGTAGGTCAGAAATACTAACACACACATGTTTTTTCTCTTGTCCTTGTAGGCACTCCTTTTTGGGAGATTTGTCCACACTGCTCCTACCATGTCCCAAGGAGCTTTGCTTGTAACTGGCCCTGCTTTCTGCTGAGAAGGCTGCAGGATAGCCACCACTAACAACTTGCCTGCTTATAAAATCTTTAACAAGTGAAATGGTGGAACAAACTGGGTCACAGTAGGAGTGAAAACAAATTCTATTAAAACTATTTGAAACTAGGTAAATTGACCTTGTGTTTTCAATTCCTGGGGCTTTCTGAATTCTGGACCTCATCTGCTTGGGAACCTTTAACAGGAAGAGAGCCAAGCAATTGATCATTATCAATGATTTGTGAATCCCACATATCTTCTAGGCAATTGTCTGAAAATACTCCTAAGCAGCTGATTGTCTTATGCCCTTTCCTATTGTCCTTTTCATTTTAGTATTGTTGGTGTGTGCTTACCTCAATGGAAGTTAAAAATATTCATCTATTTTCTCAACTGCTGTGTTTCTGAGTTTAAAATAAATAAATATCCAGTAGTTCTGATAAAACAGGCATGCTTGCTTATCAGAAATAAATATAAGTACCCATCTATTTGCATTTTTGTAAAGGAAAAGAAAAAATTATAAAGGAACAGAAAAAGTGTGAGATTGAAGGGCATGTTTTGGTGGGTATATAGACAGGAAATTTGAACTTTGGGAGTTCTGAAGGACAATACAGAACAATACTATTTTCAAAAGCCCTACACAGTCACTGTGTCTGTTTTACATCACCACCACATGCCCTGAAAGATATGGATCGTACGTAATGATCACCTGCTGAGCTGGTGTTTTGCCTTAAATTACTGAAAATTAGAAGTAAACAACAGAGTGCTGCAGTAGAGGGGCCAGCATGCACCAATCACATCAGCGAACTGCAGCTCAAGGGAAGCTGGAGAGTTTGTTTGTGGNCTGCTGAAAAGCGGTCTCCTGAGTTTTGGTTTTTTTTTGCATTTAGTAATTATTTTCCCTTTCTACATCTCCACACATTTAAATTATATGTTTAAG
Organism: Piaya cayana; assembly: GCA_013389865.1. Taxonomy (NCBI): domain Eukaryota; kingdom Metazoa; phylum Chordata; class Aves; order Cuculiformes; family Coccyzidae; genus Piaya; species Piaya cayana. The sequence continues at coordinate 57,377 of WAAB01011526.1, read as the reverse complement.
GATTCTTCAGTCATACAGCAAGACAGTCCATTGTTAGAAGCAGCATTTGATTTCAGACTGTAGTATTTTGCTGCTAAAAATATGAACAGTTCACATCTCTGTTTTTCTATTTCACTGTGTGGTATTTCCACCTGCAGGACACAGAGCACTGCCAGCATTTCAGAGTCTAACCTCTTTCTGGATGTACACCATGAAGATTGTTTAGGCTGGCAAAGCAAGAAGAAAAAACATAACCAAACTGCATTTCTGGATCTATTAGGGGGTCAGGGGTTTAATATATATCTAGTAACCAGTTAAAAAGATGGTTTATAACATATAGGTCTGTAAGTATTGACTGATGAAAAGCCCCTTCCATATGAAGTCAAAAAAAAAAATATTTTTTAAACCACTAGTTTTATGACGATTATTAGAGATGGCTGACCTGTATTTTTCTTGATTTTTTTCTCAGTTCATCTCTGCTTGATTTCTCTTATTGTTACAAAATCATAGTCTTTTACCAGTGACATGCCAGCGTAATTATCATGTTATGAAAACAGACTCTAGAAAAAAGTGAAATAGACAAAGACAGAAGAAAGTTTTGGGTACTTGACTGCTTCTGATAATTAACTCTTAGTTCTCATTTTATCAGGAAAAGAATTAAACTGATGTTGTCCAAGGATATCCCCAATGTATAAAAGGTGTTCTTTAAATAAAACTGCTCATTTTAACTTCTCTTGCGGTTGTAAATCTGAAATACTATTATGTTTTTATTTACTGCCTGCTGAGAAATATAAAGATGAATTCTTACCCCATTCCATCTTTTTGACGCTCTACATATTTTCTTTAAAAACTAATACTACCCCACAATGTTCTTTTTGTAAGAAGGCTTCATTCCTAGCAGGATACTAATGCAGCTTTGTAGAAATTTGTAGATACTGGGAAAAGTATGCTTCAATATCTTGAAAAGGGAGATCAAATATAAATTATCTTGTTCATTTGTCATCTGCAGTATTTTTGTAGAATCATAGAATCACCAGGTTGGAAGAGACCCACCGGATCATTGAGTCCAACCATTCCCACCAACCCCTAAACCATGCCCCTCACTACCTCGTCCACCCACACTTTAAACATCTCATTTTTTGTCAGAAGGGAGTGGAGGTATCTCTTGTTATCCTTATGTCTTCTCAGCATCTGATTGAGAGTTTGAGGAAAAACATATATCTGCATTTTTACAATAGAGTTATTCATAAGAATTGTAAATATCCTCCAAGTAACTTGCTTATTTTGGCTGTTTATTTGTGCACCACATTGAATTTGTTATGTGTCTTTCATCTGTTCCTCTACCTATCTAAGGATATTCAGCACCAAGAGCAAACCTAGGGATTTAGACTTACATACCCTCAAAATATTCAGTTACCTCAGTTCATATTGCCACTAGGTGTAGATACACAGCCAGGAAGATGGACCTTCAGACATGATAACTGAAGAGGGATGGAAACTGGATGGTCAGTGAAAACTCTGATTTTCTTCTATTTCCAGCTAAATTACTAGTATTTTGGGACCACTAGTATCAAAGGCAATCATTGGACAGCTCAATATGGACATCTGGATTAAATATTAATGCACGTGAAGCAGGGTAAAATTTCCTTTACTGGTAAAGAAGCCAAGATTTTACCTTGATGTTTATCCTTTGCAGATGAAAATGGTTGTGGTGATATATTTCATGTTATAGAGAACTAATGTGATACAGGTCAAGGGTTTTTTTCTATTTTGCATTTAACCAATGTGAAGACAGGAGATTTCTGATTAAAAATTAGCACAGGCAGTATTAAACTTCACAAACACCAAGGACAGGCACAATTTAAGAACTGTGCCCTTTTTTTGAATCTATTTTCAGCCTCGAGCTGCTCTACTTCTTTTTTAAAAATTGTTTATATATTTTCTCATGGGGATTTGCATAAATTAGGCATCCCACTGTTAATTTTAGCCAAATCACATGAGAAGAAATGTAAATTCTCATAAAATAGGCTATTATTCCTCATGTACTCCCTGGTTTTTCCTTTGCAATTGAATAGGTTGGTTAAACAAAGGGACATTGATGATGATGAAATGAAAAATAATATTCTGAATGTATATTGTACTTTGCATCTTCAAAGTATTATACAAATCAGCTAATAAATGCAACAATCCTTCTAATTATAGGGTTTTTTGCTAAAGCATGTACTGATGAAAGGCAATGTTAACATTCAGGTTATTGTCAACAGGCATATGTCTGTATTGGTGTTGTAGAAAATAATACAAAGATGTGGAGTAAAGCCAGAAGACTGAAATTTTTGGGGAGTTATTTTAATGTTTGTTTCAATTTAGCTAATAAAAATATCAAAGGAAACAGTTACAAAGTAAGGACATTCATGTAGTTTATGGAATGGAGAATGCAGATTTGATGTCAGTATTCAGAACAGAAATCATTGGCTCTTTACTAATTTTTTTAATCTTAATGGTTTTTGCCTACAACTTTTCTACAAACCTTGTCACTTCTAACTAAGGTCTGAATTTGGGTAAGAATCACAGTGTCACTTTTCTTTCCATTTAGGTGCACTCAGAGTTTGAACAACCTATGTGCCCCCTTGTGCTATTCTTTTATAGTTATTAAAAGGAAAAAAAATCACTGCAGAGATAGGAACTGCTGTATGCTTAATAACACGGACAATGTAAAACTCTTGTTAATATCAATGAGAGTTTTGGGATTAACTGACAGATCTACATGGAACTGTACAGTTATCAATTTTATGCAAAAGCAACAGCAAATTTAAAGGTTAACATCACAAATAGGTTTTGACTGCTTTGATTTGCTGGAGTGATGGAAAACAAGGATTAAGCTGGCTTTGTAACCAGCTGGTTAAAACGATTTTATTCAGAGAGTCTAAGACTAGATAGGTTTACTGTGATCATCAAATTTCACCTTCTGCACCACATAGATCTTAGAATTTTATCAAGTCACTCCTTCATCAAATCTTATTCAGGTTGCTGCACATTTGCTAGAACAGCACATATAGGTCAAACTACCCCAGATGCTCCTGTGAGGTAATATGAATAGTCATTTGACTCCTTCCATTTAGATTGTATTTGCCCTTTATGCAGCTGTGCAGTGTTAGAAACTGAAGAGTTTAGGATCTAACTTGCAGTTTTGGTGTTGGTTTGAAACAGTGGTGTCAAAACTAGAAATTGTTTTGTATGTTGGTATCAATCAAATACCTATTTTTCACATTCTATCATATAAAATGTGCAAAAAGTATTCATATCAGTAGCATTATTTTATTGATTGTGAAATCATGTCATCCGAAGATTCAGTCTTTTCTGAAAGACCTGATTTCATACAAATAGTGACATACCAGTTGTGACAGACTCAAAAGTGTTTGAATGCATGAAAATGTTTCTGAATAGCCATACAGGATTGTGTCATCTCTTTCCAGTCCATTTCAGACTACTGCCTTATTTCTGTGACCATGGACTCATGCTAACTAACAGATCTCAGGAGCTCTCAGGCAGAAGCTGTTTTCTACCCTGCAGTGATGATATACATAGACATAGTTACACTTTTCAGTGGAAAGGAATGGAAATTTATCTAGTTCATCTTCTGTTTAAGTTTTAATCCCTCTAGACTTGTTGAAATTGAAGCTTCTAGGCACAGTCTGGATGTGAATCAGTCAAAACCGTCTCTCGCTCTCCCTAGAGTTTGGGATAAAGCTATATTCTTTTATCTCTGTACTATTTTTACATTTTTACTAATACTTTCATAAGAAATGACAATACTCATTAATGAAGCTGTGATGAAGAAAAAAAGAATAATACCAAATTTCCAGATGATATTTTATGATATTGAATACACTGGAATTGTACCTCGTAACATAAGATGAAAAGCCATTGAAAATTGAAACATCAGAATCTATCAGAAACACTTGCTTTAAAAGTTTTCTTGTTCACTAAATTCCATACAAGTCACGAGTGTTCAGTATTCTAATCTGTTTGCAATTTTTGTTATGTTTGTATTCCATTTCCATAAAAAGCTTCAGTGAAAGTGTAACATCTGTTTTGAATTTGGTACATTTTAACCATTTCTCCAGTTGGTGCTCAGAAAACATAGACAGTGAAGTGATTACTGTAGGATTGCTTAAAAAAGAAATAAGTATTTCTGAGTAGGGATTTCAGCGCATGTGTTCATGTTGATTGTACAGGCATGTAGGTAAGCAAAATATCTTATAAAATTTCCATTTCTGTAATCTAGTTAGCTGTTCATGATTTACACCTTTTGCAAAAGGCTGTCATTGAAATACATACCTGATTAATGACAGTTTTGTTGTTCTTTAAGACTATATACTTATATCTCTTTAACTATCTGAGTAGGGATTCTTGTTATATTTCCAGGATTTGATTTTATTTCTTAATAGGAGGTTCATGAAAGTCCTGAAAAAAATCCTGTTGACACCAATGTGACTAAAGTCAAGGAGTCAGGTCTTGCAGTGCAGATACTTATTGAACCATTTTACTATTGTCTTTAAAATGCATAGCATTACTCTTCTCCCTTGTTATATTTGAAAGTCATAGAACATATATTCCAATCATGAAAATTAGTGTGTAAAATGTTGCAATGCCAAAACCAGGCATCTCCAAAAAACAAATATATGTCTGAACTGTCTTACGTGAATTGTTTGGTTCAGAAAAAATGTATATAAGTATATATTTGATATATGTATAAATTATTCATATGGAAGGGGATGAAACTAGTATCCAAAAGTAATTTTTCTATAAAAATATGAGTAGAAAAGAAGTAAGATACATACATAGAAAGCTTATTTCCTGCTCAACCACATTCCTTTTTAAAAAGATACAGGTGTTCATCACATGAGGACAGAAAAAAATGAAATTTTTGAGATTACACTCTATTTCTGCAATGAATTTAATGCAATGTACATGTGCACACCTGTTATACATGGAACCATTTTTACTACTGACTTTGAGGCATGTAAATAGATAAAATGACTACAGCTAAAAGGGAGAAATGGGCTTACATAAAAAAAGATGCAAAGGTCTTCTGCTTTCACTGAGTGTAGTAATCAGTTCTGAAGTTGGTGAAAAAGTAGGGTCATTTTAGGAAGGTGAAAGCAGAGGGTAACTTCTGCTGACTTTACCAGCTTCACACATTGGCAGCTGAAGTGATTTAATTCTCAAATTGGAGACCTTATATTGTAGACACATTCAGAATCAGCAGGCAGGAAGGATCTGATAACTCCTACCTGGAACTTCATTACAAGTAATACATTCTTTTTCTGGACGTTCTCCCACTTTCCCCCAATGTTAATGGGTTTTATTTTTTGAAGCTTAATATTCTTCTCACCATTACTTGTGAAGATATAGTGTAGACAAAGAAATATCAGAGATTATTGCTTCAGAGGAAAAAAAAATCACTCCCACATATACATGGCCAATGCCAAATAGCAGTATTTATAGACCATTTTCTTTAATCCAGAAAAATGTATTAATTTTAAATAAACAACCCCAAACCACCAACTAGAAATACACAAAGTACTTAATGACTCAAAACAGTTTTCTAGGCAGTTTAAACAAATGAGGGCCTCACAACAAGCATGTCTTTGGCCTGTACTGGGAACATACACAGCTCAAGTCTGCAAGGTACGCTGATAGAACATTCCTTGTAGCTTTCGAGTAGAAAGATCTCTTTTCTGACCCTAGGTTTTCTGCATTTTCTCATTATGTAAATTGACTGTTTTGATAGGCTAAGGTGACTGATGATAGCTGGGTCTCAACGTGGGAATGAATCTGATTGTCTGTGAATTGGTAGAGAAATGAATACTCAAAGCAACTTTCAGTTACATTATTAGAACTGCTAATAAAAAATCAAATCAAACTTTGAAGCAGTTAATAATTTTAACAGTGGTCATTGAATGACATTATCGACAAAACTGAAATGACAAGGAGACCAAAATTAAATAATGAAAGGAAAATCTAGAAACCAAAGCTGGATATTGTCCTTCTTAGCAGCATCATTTTGATTGTTTAGTTCTGGAAGGACATGAAATTAAATTATCTCTCTGACAGTGGAAAAAATGTTGCAGATGTCAGCTAGAGATTGAGGTTACACATCCCAAGGGGAGGGTGGCTTCTGACTCCAGGAAGCAACAGCTGCCATATGGCTAACTGGGAGGAGCAGTCCCAGAAGCAGCCCTGGGAGATTTAAATGGACCCTAGGGAGCACCAGTGACCACAGTGCTGCAAACGAGAGTGGGTAAACAGGTGAGGGGCATGTCAGAAAAGTGGGATGTGGCAGTTGGAGCAGAGGGGACACTGGAGTTTGGTCAGAAGGACCAGTGAACCTTGGTGGCCACTAGGCAGAAAATTAAGTCTGCTCTGTACCAGCTGTAACTGGTGCAGCCCCCCAGACAGACCCCCAGTGGGTGCATGCTGCCATGCAGATGCTGGGCTGCAGGGCGTGTCCTCCTCTTGCACTGGTATCAGACCCCGGTGAGGAATTCATTTGTGGGAGTTATGATTAGGTGGAGGAAAACGTCCTCTTGGTGACAGAACTCAGGGAGGAGGTGCACAGGCTGAGGACCTTCAGGGTGTGCGAGAGGAAGACTGAATCCTGGAATATTGCCTTGAGCTCCCTGTCTGCGACCCAGCAGGCAGGCATGCCTTGTATGACAGAAGATGCCCCATTGCTCTCCAATCAGCAGAGGAGAGGAATTTAGAAGATGGAGGAGAATTGTAGCAGGTTCCTCTGTGGCACAGCTGGCGTGCCTCCCCTTCCTTAACCTCAGCCTGCCATGTTCCCTCAGCAAAACAGATATGAAGCTCTGCAAGTGGAAGCACATCTCAATGAGGTTGATGTATCTCTCAGCCTAGAAATGTTCCCTAGGTTAAGAAACCCTAAGCCATCCATCAGAATGACCTTTGTTAAAAAGAAAAGATGGGTTATTATCTTAGGGGACTCCTTTCTGAAGGGAACAGGACTGATCTGCAGACAGGACCCATCACATAGGGAAGTTTGCTGCCTATTTGGGCCCTTGGTTAAATGTATGAAAACTTCCAGTTCTGGTCAGGGCCATGGTTTATCATCTATTGATTTTCCAAGCAGGTAGTAATGAAATCCATACAAGAAATTTGAGGGCAACTAAAAGGGATTTCAAGGCCTTGGGACATACGGTAAAGGGAATGTCATCTACCAGTAGTCCTGGCTGACTGGGGAAGATTCACTTGACTGGAGGCTGGCTGATGTTATACCCATTTATGAGAAGGGCCAGAAGAAGGATCTGGGAAACTACAGACCTGTAAGTTTGACCTTGATGCTGGGGAAGATCATGGAGCAGGTCATCTTGAGTGCTATCACACAGCACAAGACAACTGGGTGGTCAGGCCCAGTCAGCATGGGTTTATGAAAGGGAAGTCCTGCCAAACTAACTTTATCTTGTCTGAGAAGATGACCTGCTTAATGGACGAGGGAAAGGCTGTGGATGTAGTATACTTGGATTTCAGTAAAGCCTTTGACACAGTTTCTCAAAGTATCCTACTTGAGAAACTGACTTCTACTGGCCTGGGAAGGTAAACTCTCTGCTGGGTAGAAAACTGGCTGGATGGCCAGGCCGAAACAGTAATGCTAAATGGACCTAAATGCACCTGGGGGCCAGTCACAAGTGGAGTCTTCCAGGGCTCAGTGCTGTGTCCAGTTCTGTTCAATACCTTTATCAATGATGTGGACAAGGGGATTGAATGTACCCTTAGTAAGTGTCTGGATGACACTAAGTTAGGAGGAAGTGTCATTCTGCTTGAGTGTAGGGAGTCTGCAGAGGGATCTGGCTTGATGGGAAGAGGCCAACGGGATGAGGTTTAACAAGGCGAAGTGCCAAGTCCTGCACTTGGGGCACAACAACCCTATGCAGTGCTACAGACTGGGAGAAGTCTGTCTAGAAAGCTACCTGGAGGAGAAGGATCTGGGGGTGTTGGTTGACAGTCGACTGACCATGAGGCAGCAGTGTGCCCAGGTGGCCAAGAAGGCCAATGGCATCTTGACTTGTATCAGAAATGCTGTAGACATCAGGAGCAGGGAAGTGATTGGGCCCCTCTACTTGGCATTGGTGAGGCTGGACTTTGAATACTGTGTTCATTTTTGCGGCCCTTACAAGACATTGAGACCCTGAAAAGGGTCCAGAGAAAGGCAACAAAGCTTGTGAAAGGGCTGGAGAACAAGTCCTGTGAGAAGTAGCTGAGGGAACTGGGGTTATTTAGCCTATGGAAGAGGAGGCTGAGGGGAGACCTGATCACTGACACTAGGTACCTGAAAGGAAGTTGTAGAGAGGTGAATGCTGATCTCTTCGCCCAAGTGATAAGTGACAGGATGAGAGGGAATGACCTTAAATGTGCCAGGGGAGTTTCAAATTGGACATCAGGAATAACTTCTTCACTCGAAGGGTTATCAAACAGTGTCACAGGCTGCATAGAGGTGATTGAGTTACCATCCCTGAAGGTATTTAAAATACTGGTAGATGAAGTGCTTAGGGACATGATCTAATAGTAGACAGGTACGGTTGGACTTAATGATCTCAAAGGTCTTTTCCAACCTAGGGATTCTATGATTCTAAATAAAATGTACCTGCTTTCATAAGAAGTTCCCTTCCTTTAGAAAAGATGTTATATCTATACAGTGTCTCAAAAGGTGTTGAGTGACAAATTCTGATTTGTAATAAGACTGGTAACATGCATGAAGCAATCCTAATTTAGATACTTAAACTCCAAAGATAAGATATTGAGGTATGTCCTGGTTTTCAGTGATTGTCATCATGTGTAAGTCAATGAAGAGTCCTTTGGGCTAGTATTGATTTAGAATGACATATTCATATAGTATTCTGCAGCTTCATGTAGAATTACTGATTTAGTTTTAATACTTTGGTCTGAAAACTGCAATGATTTAGGAGTAATTAAACCTCAGCTGTAGGAGCAGTATGGATATGTGTGCGAGGTAATCGCATACTCTCCCTGTTTAATTTACCACTGATTTTGAATCAACACCAGCCCTTTAGATAAAGATCTGATCTCAATCTTTTTGATAGATTAGTCCACAGAGAAGCAAATAATATGTGATTCATAACCCTGTCAAGTTCTTTAATGTTTTTGGAAGGCCAACTGTAAAATTGTAATGAGATACTCAATATTGAAATGCTAGTTAAAGAATTTTATGGTGTTGGAAAAAACACTGAATGCAATAACAAATGTTTTAAAATAAAAGCTATTTTAATTGGTTTACCAAGATGTTCTGAAAAGGCAAGCAAGGCACTACACTTTTAAAGTGCTTCTACCCAGCAACATGTCCTCACTCTCTATTTAGTAAGTTAATGAAATTCATGCTAAATAACTTGTACTATCCAAGATACAGGGCCTGGGCTTAAGAGGGGAAAGAACTATTGTAGCTATGAATGAAAGCCTGTGTTTTTTTAAGGTCAATCCATTTGTTGAAGAATAATTTTCTGCTTATGAAAATTGCTGGAACCACTGACATATCTGCTAAATAGGGAACAATGTTTACCAGCAGAATGTGGAATTTAATGGTAATAACCACAAAGAATTACTGCGCACTAGAATATCTTCCAAGTTTTGTATCTTTCATCACACACCTTTTTGTGCTCAGTAATCCCTAAACTTACATAATACAGAGAAAATGGCATTCAAAGTGATCTTTATGAACGTTTTTTGTGTTTCATAGCTTGAAGATAAGAGCTTCTGTCTGCTGTGGAAAGTCTCTGTCAACAGAATCTGCTTGATCAAAGCATCCTTTGTCAGTTATTAGTAGAAGGAGTGAAAATCCACTAAATTGTGATTCTCTGTTATCTGTAGCATTTTCAGCTTGCAGCTTCTGCAATTTTCATGCTTCCCAAATTGTAACAATAGTTTAACATTCAAATATATTTTTGGCATGCCGCTAGGAGATTATCCGGGGAAGCATTTGTTTCTTTTCTTGGGAAAACAATTGAGGTGGTTTTTTTCCCCATCCTGCAATATATTTCTGTTCACCATAATTTCTGGAATTCTAATTTACACTGATGTGAGCCATTAGCCATCATAGCTGAATGGGTCCCTTCTTAGCCTTTCTGGTAAACTAAACCATCACATGCAGCATACTAGCCAAAGCAAAGTAAGAAAAACTGAAACTAAATCAGTCTCTTTTTGTAAAAGCAAATGGTTCCTGTAGAAATAACTGAAAGACACAAAGACAATAAGATATCAGATGATGCTGGACTCCTATTCATCTACCTGCTCCAGTGAAAAGCAACTTTACAGTCTCCTCTTATTCTTTCTTCACTTTGAAAATTCTAACATACTATATTTCCCCCTTACTGTTTCCAATATTTTTAAACAATTGAATCATTCAAGTGACTGACTTCCTCCACTATGCCTCATTAAGTAATTGAGTTAAATTGATTCAAAATAAAGTGACACACTTTATTTCACAATGATTGGTTTGAATCAACATTTGCCTTTTTTCCATTGCCTCTTCATCACAAGCTTTTTCTCTCTAATGTTGCCAGAGTTCTTTTATCGTCTTCAGTAACACAAGCAGCAACCATTGTTCAGATATATCTGCAAAGAATACTGTGTCAGAACTCTTGTTCTACTGTATGATAATTAGAGCTGTTTTAAAAATCGTAATTACTTTCAAACCACTGAAGGAAAAATCTCGAATCAATTTATTTTTCAAAATGTCTAGGAAGACTTTCAGTTAAACAAAAAAAGAAAGAAAGAAAGAAAGAAATGGAATTTAAAAGACTGAAAAACATGTAGAAGTTCAAAAATGTTTGTCATGGTGTAACACCAGATTTTATGAGTCTTTTCAAAAGTCATCTACCAGGTTATGAAAAAAAACCCACTTCATTTTCAGGGGCTGATTGAAAGCTTGTAGGTCAAAAAGAGAGAAAAATTATTCATTTTTCCATTGAAAAATTGGAAAATATAGTCACCAAAGTAGAAGAAAAAAATCCCTTTGAAGTCATATCATAAAAAATGTTTCAACTCAAAGTATTCAATGAAGTCTTTCTGTAATGTCTTCGTGTTTATGATTCTCTGATTAACATTTTAAACTATTGCGGGCTTTAAATTGGAGTAATAGGACTAAATGTCTGAAAATGTAAGGACAGACCACTGTAAGGAGATTCCAGATGAATCTCTGAACTGCAGGACTCTATTAATATATCAGTTATATTATCCCTGACATGAAATTGCACTAGATGATAGTCTTTAGGAAGTAAATTACAAGCCTGAAACCTATGTAACTGTAACAATTCCTCTTCTGATAGCTTCTGGCAACAGCAGGTTACTTTACTAATAGGAAAAGTGTATTTTCTAAAATGTCAGTGATTGCAATCAGATCCTCTTTGAGTGTATTTTCTTAATATAGTAATAGAAAAAAAAAAGGAAGAAAATATGTTTTTCTTTTCTCTTTGGCCTGAACTTATTCCAGTATTATTAGAAAAACACCAATGCTTCGTTGGTTAGGTTGCTCAACCCGATTAATGTTCCAGTACCTTTTCCTAGGGAATAGATCCAGACTTGCACATTGTAATATAGCTAATGATCCATTCCTAGTCTTGCTACTATTGGAAGACTGCTATTTATAATTTCTCATAAGCACAAGATGTCTTTTAAAGAATATTATGGTGTGGGAAAGCTGTTGGTAGTCCTTTAATATTCAAACTTCAGTCACCAAAACTGCAGTAATATTAACTTGTACAAACAAAACCAATTCAGAACTTAAAAAATATATAACCACAGTCCATCTTCTGATTTAACTTTCACATATTTTCATTTTTTCTCACAGTTTGGGGAGATTAAAGTACTTGGCACTAGTGAGACTGCTGATTGAATACTGTGTTCAGTTCTGGGCTTCTCACCACAGGAAGGATGTTGAGGCTCTGGAGTGAGTCCAGAGAAGAGCAATGAAGCTGGTGAAGGGGCTGGAGACCAGGCCTTGTGAGGAATGGTTGAAAGAGCTGGGGTTGTTTAGCCCAGAGAAGAGGAGGCTGAGAGGGACCCCATTGCTCTCTACAACTATCTGAGAGGAAGTTGTGGAGAGGAGGGTGGTGGCCTCTTCTCCCAAGTGATGAGACAGGACAAGAGGGAATGGCCTCAAGCTCCACCAGGGGAGGTTTAGGCTGGACATTAGGAAAAAAAAATCACAGAAGGGGTCATTGGGTACTGGCAGAGGCTGCCCAGGGAGGTGGCTGAGTCACCTTCCCTGGACGTGTTTAAGGGATGTGTGGACAAGGTGTTTAGTGTTTGATAGGAATGGTTGGACTTGATGATCCAGTGGGCCTCTTCCAACCTGGTTATTCTATGAAATGTATTGCATAGTAAAAGTCTTAAGATTTAAGAAGACACTTTTGTGCATGTAGGAGTATTAATATGCCTACATGAAGGGTCATCTAGGTTTGTTATCTCCTGAATTATGGGAGTACCCACCATTACTAACATCACCAAAGTAGCTTTTCCATGAACTGGCACAAAGAAGTACAGAATTTATTCTAGAATGCCCAAATTAAAAGGTTTGGAATGTATAGCTGAAATTAAAGGGTTTGGAAAACCTTTATAATAATTACTCTATGTGTAACAACTAAAGTCATGAATTAATCCAATTTGGTTTTACTCCACAGAAAAGCTTTAAATTGATAGCCACATTCATTCAAATAAAGAATGAGGCATGGATAAGTATTTCTTTTTACAGTCATAACTTTTATTCTCTTATATATAACACTGATAGTCTGGGATATGCAGAGTAATCAAAAGAACTATTTGCCCATGAGAAATCAAAATGTCTATTTTCCAGAGAACATGAAGATTGTATTTTAGGAATATCTGGAAGGCAGTCAAAAACAGATCCAAGAAAAGGTAATGAAAAGGAGATTCAATACTATAGTTATTAGACATATTAGGTAACAAATAAATGCTACCCTTCATGTTAATTTGAGTAAAGTGAATGTCTTCCTGATGCTATTCAGGAAGATTTGTTTAGGACAGTTTCTAGGTAGCTCTGTTTCTAGATCCTTTTTCCTGGAGCAAGTGAGGATAGAGAAATTATCATCCTACAATTCCATCAAACTGTAGTGTTTCTACTGTTGATTTTGGAATGAAACAAAGCAGAAAATATCTCAAAGTGGACAGAAACTTAGATTATGTAAATATTGCTGATGTGTGAACAGGTGCCAGCCACAAACCAAAGACTTACTTGTGCTGAAATATGTCCAGCAAAGTCATCATTTTCTCTAGCCCATTATAGGTTTTTAACTGTTTTGAGGGCCTGTTTTTTACCTTTTACAGCCACCTTACAACTACTGGTACAGTTCCTGCTCCTTCTGTTCCATACAGACTACTTCATTTGAAAAGAACAAACGTCAAAGGGCAGTTGCCTTGAGGACATAATAAAGGAATGTGATGTAAGTAAAAGACGTATGGAATGTGAAAGCAATGGTGATATGATAAACTCCTGTCTGAGCAAAGTTAGAGAGGCAGAATGCCCTTACAACAAAGACATGCACTAATAAAATGATGTACTTCATAAATGGGATGGAAAATAGTGTTCACTAAATGAATGTAAAATGCAGGGAGATATAGTTGGTGGTGTGACTGATGGAAGAAAAGGATCTGATCAAGGCTTTGCACTACTATGATGAAACAGAGCTTATGAATTCTGTTAAAGAGTAATTCATAGAACATATTTGGGAGCTTCACATGTTCACAGAGTTTTAGAAACATTAACTGAATCACATAAATGTGTAAGAAAGACTGAGTTCTCTAAATGTAGGGCTGGAAGAGGCTTCTGGAGGTCATCTAGACCATTTTTTTCTGCAGGAGGTGGAATCTGTCATACTCAGGACATCTCAGTAACATTTGTATAATTTTCTTAATTATACATAATATGCCTGATGAAGGAGATTCCACAGCCAGCCTAGGTTCATGACTTTAATTGTTGTCATAATTAGAATGCTTTTCCTAATACTAGCTTCATTCTGATTTATCTGAAAGAAAACAATTTATTTTCCTTAACCATTCCAAATGCACAGTGCTCCTCTTATGACTGCAAAACTGGCTGAATAGAAATAATGAATATGGAGGTTGTATTTAATTCAAGGACAGAGTCATAAACATGGACACAGTACTTTGCTCAGGTGCTAAATATCATAAAATGCATGACAGATTTGTCTTCGTGTATGTACTTATTACTCTCCAAAGGATTATTAATTACTTTTGATACAATAAAATATATTAACTCTTTAATAATAGTTCAAGAAATGTAACATAAGGATTATGCATGAAGTAGATTTAAATTGACATATGCAATATATAATGAATTCACTCTTCTCCTTCACCAAGCACAATCTACTGTCTTAAGATGGAGTACATGATAGTTTTCTTCCTAGGTTTGGCCATTACTCATCTATAAGTGAACAAGACAAGACATCTAGACCCAGACAATTCCACGACACTTATATGAGGAATTCTTGTCTCCCATCATAAGGCCATTCCGCTTCNGTCCTGTCCCCTGTCACTTGGGAGAAGAGGCCATCACCCTCCTCTCCACAACTTCCTTTTAGATAGTTGGTAGAGAGAAATGAGGTCTCCCCTCAGCCTGCTCTTCTCCAGGCTAAACAAAGGTATATGGCTTTACAATCTTCTGGTGTGTGCACTATAACAAAAACAGTGGTCTCATAACAATTAGGGAAGGGCTTGCATTTTGGTTTTTGGTTCACACCATTAATCTCTTCCTTTTCCGCACCTAGATGGATCTATCAAATGATAAAAATTGTTTTGCCCTTCCTTAATTCATAGAGAGAATAGCCAGTCTATGTTTTTTTCTTTAAACTTTTCCCTTGAAAAATGCAATCCCTCTGTAATGACTTGTGAACATTCATCTGATTCAGGAAATGCAATCAGAAGGGGAAGAACTTTTCTCTGGTGATAAATCCATGAAGGAAATCAAAACAAGACAGATAAAATGAAGCTTGTTCTGCTCAAATATTTGCATGCTAAAAAATGTATTTTACTCCATACATCACATAGCTACAAAAAAAAAGATTTAATCAGAAATGATAAAAATAGTGTTCATTTCAATTTTTTCTGTCTGTTGAAATTCTTGGTAGGAGAAATAGTTGTATTATATGAAAAATAACATATACTTAGGCTGAGTCATGTCAAGAAAAAGAAGAAAAATGTTGACAATATTCTGTTAGAGCAAAATACATATTTTTCACCTCATAAGAAATATATTTCTTTTCCCTTGAGCCTGACCACTGTAGAATTTTACCTTATACACTATATAGATTAATTAAATATACTAGTGTTTATATTTGCATGAAAAAATATCCACACAATGAAGTCATTCCATGTGTATCCTTTATTAAAACAAGCAAACAAAAAATTAGTTTTGTTAGTCTTACAAGCCAAGTCACTAAATTTTACTCACTTGTGGGTACATTTCTGCAATTTGCATGTTCTTAATTATTTCTCTAAAGGAATTATTGTATCTACTGGAAAATGGTAGGATCACTTAGATAAGCATTACTTAAGATGAATTAAGATTAGAGATTTGTGTTCTTCATTATACTAATATTCAGAATTGAGTAATTGAAAATGTCTGAACATTTTCAGTCATATAAGTATAGAATATGTATATGGTGAGGTGCAAAATTTCCATCAAAATTCCTTTATGACTGTAGAAGTAAAACATTTCTGATATGAGATGTTGCTGAACTAAATAGAAGGAAAAAGCTGGATTTTTATTTTTTATTCCCAGGAGCTCTTGGCTTATGACCAGACACCACAGCAAGAGCTCAGTTGTCAGAACCATCAATTTGTAATGGTCTTTGCCTGATGGTACCTACAGAAATAATCCAGGAAACTGACTGGGACAAAATGGATTTCTTCCACCTGCCTATGGTCACTTATGTATGTATTTATATCCCAGAAATGAAACTTTTCAATGACTCCTTATCCCATGACAATGCACATATATTGGACATTTCCCTTCAACAAATTGAATAAAGTTATAATAAATGGCTGTTCCAATCTCTAGATACTTTACCAGAGAATGAAAAATTGAAGTTCTGCAAAAGCAAACTAATAGCCTTTCTCAGTGCCAAAATATAGGAAATACCCTCACCTCAGCTCTAGTTCTCCCTAAATCAATATCAGTTCCTGACCCCCTCTCTGAAGTCATGAGAAAAAAAGACTACCCATCAATCAAAAGATATTTAAGAATAATGAGATAGCATATGCCTGAGGAAACTTACAGTTCTTTGAGCTCAGAGGAGCTGGGCAACAATAGAACACCATCCATGTCATTCCTTCCAGATGTTCAAATCCCTAGTAGTTTAGTTCAGAATGGATGTTTCCCTGAAGTTTACTACTCCAAATTTACACTTCAGAATGCGCAAATATTACACATGCATCATCCCCAGCAGTATTTCCCTAAAACTTTGATGACGACACTTTTGGAACCATGTTTTAGACTAGTGTGTAAACTCCCCCTGGCTCCATAATGGGGTAGCTTCAGACGGAGCTTCTTGGCATTATCACAACAGCATCACTGGTGCCAATAAGGTTCTCTGATACCTCCAAGACCAGGGGACCCTTCCTCTTGTCCTCTTCCTCTTTGCTTTGTGCATGAGAATGGCCTCAATGTCAGGTGGTAACGTATTACTAAGTGAGCACCAAGCAAACAGATGTTGCTGTTCAGAATGACACTCTTTCTCTGAATCCAGCATATAGAATGGTTGATCTAATAAGTCAGTGCAGGGCACTTAATTGACTGGGGAAAGCATTACTAATGACAATTTAGAGCAGAATATTTTGGGGCTGCAGGGCACTGCTAGAAACATCATACAACTGAACTTGGCTTAATTTCTCAGCCATTAGTCTTTAAACCCACACCTTACAGACAGGTAGAAGTGCTATTAATTTGTGCCTCATCTGGCCTTCCTGGAGATATTTAGGAGGGACAAACATAGTTTGTGGCTTTTACTATGAAATTAAATCCTAGTTTATGTTTAAACTGGTAGCCCTAGCATTTTGTTGCTTTCCTTAAAAACCTTCCAGTCTAACATATCTAAGTAGAGGCAGTTTAATTCTCCAATTCAATATACAGAGAGAAAAACAGTCAGCTGGTGTTTGACAACAAGATAATAGAAGTTGTATGACTTCTTTCATCCTGTTCAATTACTATGAAGGCCAGGGATTATTTAACACACTTAAGAGTTGTTAATTTTCATAGCAGTAGCTTGCAGACAGACTAAATTAAAACAGACTGCTGCTGTGCAGTCTTTAGATAATCTCTCAGTTAGGTGTTCTGAATTTCCAGACAAGTTTATTAAACACAAACAGACAGAGCTACAGAATTTACATGTGCGAAGTATTGCCAAAAAGATGTCAAAGTTTGCTGTGCTGGGCCATGCCAATACTGCATTCTTCTATTTACAGATCATCTCCTGTTGTCTAGTAGTATGCTAATTAATGCTATACATAGTATGTGGCCACATGCCATCTGAGTTTAGAATAATATTATGACATTTTATCCTGAAATGTGGAATAATTTATAAAGACGATGCCGTTTTCATGTAGATTCAAATGAATGCTAAATGGTTGACTTATGACAAAGCAGCCATGCAGGACTCTTAACATGTGTATATTTGGGACTGACCTAGGACCTGATTCAATTCTAAACAGCATTAGTCACCTCCTTGTTTAAAATCACTATCTATTCTCTTCCTAATCAGTTCACAATCATGAAGTAAAATTAGCTGAAAAATCAAGTAAGCTTGCATACCAATAATGTTAATAATTTTGAGAAATGTTTATACTGCCTTTGATTGGAATGTAGGAAGTCTGGCTTGCTTTAAAATATGCTTAATGTGTCGTTAACTGAGCAGTAAGATAAAATTAAATTATATGGAAAAAGGTGGTTAGATTTGTAAGTGTATTGCTGTTGGCATTTGCAAAGAACATCTGATATGTTATAAGAGAGGTATGGGAAGAAGAATAAAGGAATATGACCGAGAGAAAAGGGTTATTTTGACATAAGTATGAGGTTGACAGATTCCACTGGGGGTGACAGTTGGATAAGAGGATTCCTTCAAAGTGATTGAAATGACTAAAAACTACTGTCTGCATCATTTAGAGAATATTTTCTTCAATATTGTTTTTCTGAGCTTTTGCCGGAATATTTGTTGTTTTTATTAGCCATTACTAATCAAGCACATATTTAAGTCCACCTTTTAATGCACACAGGAAGAAATCCAGAGAAGGATTGATTGGCCTGATGCTACCAAATTGAGAAGTGCATGGACAAATACAGTATTGAAAGAACAACAGGAAATATTTACTAAGGACAAGAATTGATCAAAGGCATGAGAAAATGTTTTCAAACTGTTCTCTAATCCAGAACTTGTCAGAACTGGAGTACAGCAAAAGAGGACAGGATAGGAAAAATCAAAGAATCACAGACTCATAGAATAGTTTGTGTTGGAAAGGACCTTACAGATCATCTTGTTCCAACCCCCTCCCATGATCAGGGGCATACCCCACTAGATCAGGCTCCTCAAAGCCCCAGTCAACCTGGACTTGAACGCCTCCAGGGATGGGGCAGCCACAGCTTCCCTGGGCAACCTGTGCCAATGTCTCACCACTCTCTTCCTTATGTCTAGTTTAAATCTGCCCCTCTCCAGTTTATACCCATTTCCCCATGTTCTATCACTACAAGCCTTTGTAAGAGTCCCCCTCCAGCTTTCTTGTAGACCCTCTTCAGGTACTGGAATGTCACTATAGGATCCCCTCGGAGCCTTCTCTTCTCCAAACTGAACAAGTCCAACTCTCTCAGCTTGTCCTCATATCAAAGATGCTCCAGCCCTCTGATCATCCTTGTAGCCCTCCTCCAGACCCATTCCAACAGCTCCATATCCTTCTTATGTTGAGGATTCCAGAACTGGATGCAATACTCCAGATGAGTTCTCAAAACTCCAGATGAGGTCTCACACTCCAGATGAGGTCTCACATTGTGAGATCAATAGTCCGAATTCACTGTCTACCAGCTTTAGAAATGAACTTACATGGTAAGTTTTTAGAGTAAAGAAGTTATGTTAGGCTACATTTTTATAGAACATTTTCCTGTTTTTCCACTAATTGGAAATTTAAAAAAAATTACTTTGTATTTATATATACGTATACAGACACACATACACACATACAAATATGTTTTTACAGAGATGTACATATGCATATTTACACAGTTATTTATCCTTTTGGAAGAACAAACTTTGGAATTCTGGTGAGATTTGAGACTACATGACCTTTAAGAGTCCCTTCCAACCCAAACTATCCTATTATTCTGAAGTTATTATCAAACTTGAATTCTGGAGCTTTATCTAGACCCGCATGAAACATCTTCAGATGCTTCTTAGCTCAGACAGAATTGTTTGAAATTTAGCAAATAACATAAACTTAAAAGACAACTAAAAAGCCCACAAATGCAGAACATATTCCAGCTTATTTCCTGGGAAAGGGGACGAAATTAACTTTTTTTTCATACTGGGAGGTAAGGTGAAAATCTGAAAAGAACAAGTTTTCTACAAACTGTGTTGGACATTTTGGGGTTTTTTTTTTGTTTGTTTGTTTGAGGTTTTTGGAAGTTGTTTTTTTTTTTGTTTAAAATTATTTTCCCCTTATTACGCATTATTGTTTTGAATGAATGTTACAATGTGCTGGTCACTCAAAGCAAAAAATAAATTAAAAATACTTGCTTCTGAAACTGAGATTTGAATGTTCCTTTTAATGTTTTTCTAGGTCTTGGTGAGGAAACAGCACTAAGGGTATATGACACGGGGCAAACAGCACCACTTTTAAAGAAAACGTTAAAAAGTCAGATACTGAGGGATAAGAAAAACATTTGATCAGCACTGTCATCTTAAGTTAGACAGCAACACTGCCTGACTAGACTTATGCATAAGGTTCCATTATCAAGAACAATTAGAATAAGTACACTGGCAAGCGTTTTGTGATTGATTTTGGTTTCTTTTGTGATGATTTTGGTTTCTTTTGTAGCATGTGTGCCTGGTTTTAACTTTTTTAAATATTTGTTTCTGTTTCTTCTCTAAGCTTATGTTTCCTTTGATAACTCACTGACCATTAAATGGTAGACTTTAAAATAGTAACAAGGGTATGCTTCCGCTCTCCTTAGAGTATTGACATAGTAGGGCTTTATATCTTCATTTTCTAATGTGAGAAAGACAGTAATCTGGAGTCATTAGGGTATGATTTCTAATCTTTTCAAGACTTGGCATGCTTCTGACTCAGTCAGAGCACCTATAAAACCTCGGTCAGAAAAATTCTTAGGTGTTATAGTGTTTGATTAACTTTGAATAAATCTATTTACTGACTGATTGGAGTATTTCTTGATTATGGGGAAAATTTTCAGCTACTGTGGAAAAAATGATTAGATTCATATTGAGCAGACTGCCTCTGCACGAGCAGAACAAGGTCCTTAGGGACAAATAACACATTTGTTTCTATTTATTTTCAAACATTGCATTCTGTCTGTGGTCTAAGAAGAACTTTACATCAGAACTGTGATCTAAGTCTGTGTCAGACTTGGCTGAAGAAAAGTCAGTGGTGAAATACTGAGCTCACTTTTAATAGAAACTCTTAAACACCAGAATGTAATCTGAAGCCATCAAGGCACTGATAGTCATAGCACTTTTAATGCATTTTTCTGTAATATTTGTAGCAACTTCAGCATGTCACTGACCTCACTGTCAATCTAGGTAGCAGCATAAAAAAGGATAGAATTTAAGAACTCCATTTGGTATATAATTTTATGTGAGAGATCTGTTTTTTGTTTTTTTCTTTTGGATGAAAGAGTATGTATTTTCTGGGAGGAAGGAGTTTATCAAACAAATTTTAATAAATCCCTGTCAAATCAAATGGAAGCCTTCATCTGTAAGGACATATCTTATGAATCCTATCTCGAAACCAAGGCTTGCATTGTACATCATATTGAGGACAGATTTTGTATTTCTAGCTTAAAGGCTTCTAAGATTCTACTCCACCTATAGTTCTCTATTAGTTTCAAGGCTTGGGGAAAAACTGTTAGAGATTTTTATTCTTAATATGCAGTGGATATTGCCTTCAGTTCCGGAAGCATCCCAACTTAAAACTTCTTCAGGAATGAATGAGGAAACTTTTATTGAGACTGAGCATATGGGTACTTTGTTAAGTAGGCTGATCTTGAGAGATATCAAAAAGAAGAGAAATGTCTATGAGCTTTGGAAGAAGTGAGAGGTGTCTTGGGTGGACTACAGGAGGGAAGTGAGATTGTGCAGGGAAAAAATCATAGAATAACCAGGTTGGAAGAGACCCACCAGATCATCGAGTCCAGCCATTCCTATCAAACACTAAACCACGCCCCTCAGAAACTCATCCACACATCCCTTAAACACCTCCAGGGAAGGTGAACCAACCACCTCCCTGGGCAGCCTCTGCCAGTGCCCAATGATTCTTTCTGTGAAATTTTTTTTCCTAATGTCTGTCTTAAATCTCCCCTGGTGGAGCTTGAGGCTATTTCCTCTTTTTCTGTCCCCTGTCACTTGGGAGAAGAGGCCATCACCCTCCTCTCCACAAGCTCCCCTCAGGTAGTTATAGAGAGCAATGAGGTCCCCTCTCAGTCTCCTCTTCTCCAGGCTAAATAACCCCAGCTCTCTGAGCCACTCCTCGCAAGATTTGTTCTCCAGCCCCTTTACCAGCTTTGTTGCTCTTCTCTGGACACAATCCAGAGCCTCAACATCCTTCTTATGGTGAGGGGCCCAGAACTGAACACAGCATTCAAGGAGCGGTCTCACCAGTGCTGAGTACAGAGGGAGAATAACCTCCCTGGACCTGCTGCTCACACCATTTCTGATACAGGTCAAGAGGCCATTGGTCTTCTTGGCCACCTGGGCACACTGCTGGCTCATGCTCAGTCGGCTGTTGACCAACACCCCCAGGTCCCTCTCCTCCTGCAGCTCTCCAGCCAGACTTCTCCCAGTCTGTAGCACTGCATAAGGTTGTTGTGCCCCAAGTGCAGGACTTGGCATTTGGTTTCATTAAACCTCATGCCATTGGTCTCAGCTCATCGGTCCAACCTGTTCAGATCTATTTGCAGAGTCTCCCTACCCTCCAGCAGATCAACACTTCCACCCAGCTTAGTGTCATCAGCAAACCTTCTAAGGGTGCACTCGATGCCTTCATCCAGGTCATTGATGAAGACATTGAACAGAGCTGGACCCTGCACTGAGCCCTGGGGAACACCACTTGTCACTGGCTTGAAGTTAGATCTAGTCTAGTCTTGAGGACCATTTTTATAAACACGATAGTTGCAGATAGTTTCAAGATATGTGTAGAGAGATTTTCTCTTTTTGAACACTCTAATCGACAGTGATATGTAGAGAGGAAATATGGCATACTAAGGGTATTAGCCAAGAGATTGCTATATAACATATCTATTGTGGGACAAATTTAGAATTGTCTCTTCAGCATCCTTAGGATCCTTGACCATTGTGCAATTTCTTCATTGTGTAACTAACTGTTAATTGCCAGTCATTAACAACATTTGTTGTTATTTTAAAAAATAATATTGTAGAAAACCTCAACATGTCACTTAAAAAAAAAAAAAGAATAAATTTTAACATTTCCTGAGTACTACAGAACACAACTTATGTATATAATTACTCCTTCTGGAAAGCATTCATACAGTGAAAAGAATGTGTCCTCTACAAAATAAATTCTTCATGATGAATCATTTATCAGGCAAATGTAGGATATTTTTCTCTTGGTTCAAGGAATTCCTGAAAAGACTCTGAGATTTCCTCTACCATGGTTATTATCTGGATTTCTTCAAGGGATTTCTTTTGTAATATCCTTTTACTCCGAGGGCTTATGGTGCACATACTGGATAGGAATTCTGTTGTCTTGTGGTAATTGTTCATCTAAGCTATGTGATTTTACTTTCATTTCTTTGTTCACTTTGGGTCATGTAAATATATCTGGGATGTCTTGTTTCATGTGCAAATATGAAATGGTTTGCCTGAACATTTATATAGGAGATTTTGAATGTTAACTACTTCTACTAATAGAGGAAAATAAACAGCAAGGCATAAACATGGCTAAAGCTAATTCCTCTAAAAGTTCATATGAATGTAAATGGCAGAGGTCCTCTTTTATTCAAAAAGCACAGTGGAGTTCATAAAGCAAAAGTGTTGCTACAGATGGAAAAAGAATTGAAAGTAAACCGGTGCATCCTTACTCACCATGCTCACATTCATTTCTGTGTTACTTCTAGTCTGTTACTTTTATTTAAAATACAGACCCACACCCTGCAACTTTTCCTGAACAGACTAATTGCTGTACCCCTGCAAGGCTTTACTGAAGTCTTCTTGGTTTAAAATTATGCTTTAAAAGAAGAAACTCCTGGACTGGCCTTCTATTGTAGCCATAGCCTCAGGTCCCACACTTCATTCTCTATTGTCAGAAGCAGGCATGTGAACATGATGAAATAGTGTTGAAACATATTGTACTTCTCAATGGGGACACATGCATGCTATTTTCATGTTTGCCGAAACAGAAGTTATATATACAGATCAAGTACAAAATCTCTTAGCCTTACCCTAGATAAACTGATGTGTTATGGTCTAGACAAGTGGTCTGTGCAGTGAGTGGGGAAGTGACTGACAGGCTGCACTGAGGAGGTGTTGGTAAATAGCTCCTTTTCAAACTGGCAATCTGTCACAAGTGGGGTCCCCCAGGGATGTATATTGGGCTCAATGCTGTTTAGCATCTTCATAAATGGTCTGGATATAGGATCAAATGTATCCTGGTGAGGTTTGCTGATGATATCACACTGAGTGGTGAAGTGCACGCTTCAGAAGGGAGAGCCGCCCTGAGGGAAGACTTGGCAGTCATGGTGGAATACAAGCTCAATATAAGTGAACAGTGCACTGCTGTGGCAAAGAAAGCCAACAGTATGATGGGCTGCATCAACATGGGCATCACCAACAAAGATAAAGAAGACATCATCACACTCTATTCAAAGCTTGTCAGGCCACAGCTGGAATAACGTTTTCAGTTTTGGTCCCTGCTATACAAAAAAGTCGTGGACAGTCTGGAGAGGATAGAGAGAGGCACCACAAAGATTTATCAGAGGACTGAGAAGCCTGCCATGAGAAAATGCTGAGAGAAATTTATCACCATGTTCCAGTATTTAAAGGGTGGCTACAAATAAGATGGAGACTCCCCTTGTGCAAGAAGTCGCATCAGAAATATGAAGGTTAATTTGACAATGTACTTGTGGAGAAGCTTTGCTTAGACACAACAGGAAAATTTTTCACAATGAGAACAATTGGCCATTGGTATTGATACTTTTTGGTATCAGAATTATCTTCCAGGGAAGTGGTGGATTCCCCAGCATCAGACACTTATAAGAGTCAGCTAGACCAGGTGCTTTTGCCAGGAAGTCTTGGACAAAATGATCGCTGATGAACTTTCCAACCTAGTATTCTATGATTCTATGAAAGCCAGCATAGTCAGCAAGGTTAATTCTATGTCATAGCAACAGCTGATCCAAATTTCCCCAAAATTCCAGATGGAGAATCCGTGTCAGAGCAACGGAGGAGTCATCTTTTTATAGGCAATATAAAAAAGTAATTAACAGAAAGAAATGGGATAAAAATCTTAATATTCAACACTTATATGAATTATTTTGTGCACTTCTATGAAAACATTAACCAGATCACAAAATAAACTTCCACTGTAATAATACAAGGGCAGATCTCCATCTGAGAATTTTACATTTTGAAATAACTGACTTCAGGGTATTCTTAGACACTTTAATTTTCTAGTTAAAGTGTTCTGCCACTCCTGAATCTTGATGTTGAAGAAAATAAAGTTTTTGCAGATCTAATTGAAAACAAGACCACGGAAGCAAGATTAACTGAAAATGAAGAGATCTGTACTTTTGATGAGTTTGGCATTTTTGTTGTGAGTCTTTCACATGGCCCTAAAAGAACAAGACTTAATTTCTTAATTTTCTGATCCTGAGTTAATTTAGAATTTTGGCAGTCAGCAAATAATCTTTGGATTTATAAACCATATTTGATCTGGAAGCAATTGATAGAAAAAAAAATATGGAATCCCACATTGTCATTCATTCAGAGTTACTTTTTGGCACATAATAGCTGGCTTGAAGAGACACAGACAAATGCAAGTCTATTCAAGCATAGAAAGACAGGTTTTCCAAGTGAAAACCAACTTAATCTCTGTACTAGTCTTAGACCATTTCCAACCTTATTTTACTTTCAAGGACACGTTGTCCTCACTTTTATAGCAATTTGCTTTGCACTCGACACATCTATTGATACACATATGTTTATGGAGAAACTTGCATTAAAAATAGACCCCTTTATCCAGAATCAATATTTCATTCCTTTTATCAAGTAATCTAATTCAACTTTATTTGTAATATTTCAGGCCTAACAATGTAATCTTTGAAAGACAGCTGAACAGGAAGCAATGGGAGAAGATGGGGGGAAATAAATGAAAAAAAAAAAGAAAGCATTCAAAAGAACAGCTTGCATTGCTCTCATTATTACTATCCAGTCAAAAAAATGTGCAGTGCCCTCTGTCAGTGCATAGACCCTTTATTCTTTGTTCTTTTTAATGGTATTCTTGGAGAAGTTGCATCTAAGTTCCTTATGCGTATCCTTCACTCACAGTGAATCAGAAGGTATATGAGGATCCTCTCATTTACATCATAATTCTGATGTCAACCTTTCCTGTTACCACAGGAACACAGTCCATGACCATGCTTTGTATTAAAAAGGAAATATATGATACCATCAATGATGGCAGCTCGCAAAATTTAGTCCTTGATTTTTGCCGTAAAATATGACCTTTACTCCATCTTACTGCTTTACTTGCACATCTGGTTTTTAAGACCACTGATAGGTTGGCTACATTTACTTCCTCAGTCTGTTCTAATGCAAATTTACAAGCATCAGTTACCTAAATGCATCAGTTCTCTGTGATCCCTGTCTGCAAAATAGAATGTTGTATTTTTCCTTAACCAGAAAAACAGTGTCCCTAATGCCTCTAATGCTTATAGTAAATGATCTTGTATTTCACACCTGAAATATAATCTCTCTAGAATATTTTCTTTATGTGACACTGTTCTTTTGTCTGCCTGGTTAGCAGTTTCTGTGTGTCAGACAAAGCACACACAGATCAAATCCTTTCTTAGCTTTCAGGGGTGTTTATAGGTCACAGCCATTTGATATACTTTTCTGATGTTTTTTATTTAAGTTCTCCTCATGCTGAGAAATCTGATAAGTGAGTTGTATATGCTGTTATACCTGCATTTCAACTTTTAGAGTTCAAGGAGCCTGGAATTTGTCAGTAAAGATCTGAACCCATATATCAGCTAGTGTTTGAAGGTTAGCAACATAAATCTTTCAGTAAAAGAACAAAGGTCTACGAGCATGTTCACATTCCTTTAGCTATCAGTGATAAAGAAGATATGTTCAAAACAGCAATTAGGTCAAACCATAAAATGCACACTATAGTTTTGTTCTTTATGAAACAGAACCAACATAGCCTTGCATTTATACTCAGCATGCACTGATTAACATTTAACACTTCTGATTATGCTCTAAATTTGTTATCTGTTTTGTTGGGGATTTTGTGGTTCTCCTACCCATGATTTTTCCTTTGTACCTTGAATACTGTCTATCTTTTTCGTTTTACTTTTGGATCTTCAACTCCTGTTTTACTTAAAGCATTTTTCATTATCTAATGACAACCATAATGCGTTTGATGCTACAATTTTTTTCTGGATAAACAAAAATATCTTTGATAAAAAACTTTGTTGTTCTAGTTTAGGTCTTAGGAGAAGAGTAATGGTGATAATACAGAACTTTTCTATTACTTCTTTTAGCTCCCAAACACTTTGGAAAGAGGAATTTTTCAGAGACAGAGAAAGTAAAGGAGGAATAGTAAATCAAATTTCCTAGGGTAAAGAGAGGGATTGTTTCTGAAGGTGATGCAGCTTCTGTCCCTGGACTAATTCCTGTTCCTTTGCTCAAACAACCCTTTACTGTACAGCAGCATCTTAGCTGAGATGGAACCAGATGTCATAACCTTGATGCATTCCCTCCCACCAATGTGTATTTATTTTCACAGCTACAAACACCGTACTTCAGTTTGGTATGGGGCTGAATTTTTTGAATTGTTCTGGAAAAAAAAAATGAAGGCATCCCTCAGTCTTGGGCAGAATCAAACACTGCTTATGTTTCTAGAAAGTAAAGAAGTTTAAAGGAAACAAACTTTGTAAGACATTGCTCTTTAAGAATACACATCTTGTATCTCAGTCAGCAGGACCAAATTGTACTATTGTAGCTTTATCATTGACCCTAGTCTTGGCATTGACTCTCTAGGAATTGATTCAAGAAATCCAGTGTAAAAAATGCCTGGATAATGATTATGAATCAATCTTTTAAAGTACCATGATATAATAATTGTTATTTTACTGTATGTTTTAGCCAAAAAGAAAATAAAGTTTCTGTGTGGGCTTCTCCAGGCGTGTTGAAGCTATCCATATATCAAAGCTCTTCCTTACCCAGCATATAAATTACAGTTTATTAATGGAGTTTTGAAGATGGAAAAGAAAGAATTCAACTTACTTCCACAGACTAAGAGAGACTAGCTCTCTCTTCTTGAATATACAGAAGATTAGAATATGTTATACTTTTTTCTTCTTCAAAAAATGAAAAAAAACCAGAAAAAAGATGATTTATTTGAATGTTGTATTTTCAGCTTTGGTCACAGTAATGGGCAAGTTGAACTATACCATAAGATAATAAATATAAGGAGATAAAAATATGAACAGTTAAAAATAAGGCTAGCTGAGAGAAATAAATGCAGAACGCATTATTATGACAAGTGCCAGCATCATCATGAATGAAAATAAATGAGTTAATTTGCATGGGATTTTTATTTATGAATTCAAGGCTGAGACTGAGCTATACTAGGAATACAGCCAAGAATGCTTATGTTCCCTACACTTCCTGTGGGACATGGAACACACCAACATTTAATTGTGTCTATGTAGAAAACAAGAGATGGTGGGATATACAGAATTTGATGGAGATATCCGAAAGCATAATATCTTGAAAAGACTTTAGCAAAAGTTCATAACCCAGCTTCCAGTGATGCTCAGTAAGGGATTCGGTTAACTCAAGGAAAGCATTCTTTCAGCAATATTGAAATAACAGAAGCAAACCAAGAGAGATACAGAGGCTTGGCAGATACAGCGCTAGACTACAGAAGACTCATGCCATTCTGGAGGGGCTGCTGGAAGCCAGAGGTATTACCTGAGATATCTCAAACAACATTGGATACCTATGTAAACAGCCAATTGAATAACTCTCAGAATGAAATGCAAGCTTTTGTCAGTGCTGGTTAACAGCTGGTACCTTCACATGGAAATACTATAGTAACTCTAAAAATGATCTTAAGAAGTGTATTTAAAATTTCAGCCAGGCAAATTATGTCTCGTTCTTTCAGAGCTTCATAATGACATGCAACTGGAATAAAAATTAGAGAATTAGTATTTTATAGTAACTTAACAAATAAGTAAGAGAATAAAGAAGGTTTTTAAGAATTAAAACAAACAAAAATCACTAAGTTTACAGGGACACTTTTGAATACACATAAAGTCAGATGCCCTAGCTCAGAAGTATAATCAAGGAGGTAACACCTTCAAAATATAACAGAACAAAAGAAAAGCCATATCTTTGTAGTCTGATAGTCAAAATGGTTAGGGCCAGAAGCTCAATCTATGTGCTTTCTGAAGATAGTCTCCCTCCTTTCCAATAATATCTACTTCACTTGTTAGTCCCATAAGGTAACAAGACACTAAACCTTAAACTGTGGCAGCCTGCTACTCATGAATGGGGTCAAAATCACACCAGCCTGGGAACAGAACAAGGACTGCCAGGTGTAAAATGCTTCAGGAGAGCTGAGGATCTCAAGTAAGATTCTTTTACTCACCTAATATTTTTTTTCCTAGGATTTAGGCAGGTATCCCCGGAGAAAAAAAAAATCTTAATTCCTTTGAGGTATCTTTTCTAGAAGGAGTAGAAATGCTGTACATTAAACCCTGTGGAAATTTCTGCCAAAGTAGTCTACCACAGATTTCATGCTTCTAAGTCTGTCAACCTGAGCATACCTTTTAAGGACTCCAGCATGGTTTGGAAGGCATGTAAAGAATCTAAGCAAGCACATAAGCAGCTAATTTGAAGTGCACAGATGTACTTTCCCTTGGGAATTATCTCAGCTTCTGAAATTTTATTCCAATTACCAAGGCAAATCACAAAGATTTCCATTTACTAATCTAGGGCTTCCTGAAATCCTCTAATTAAACCACTGCAATGTGGTTTCAACAGAGCAAGAATTTTCTTTTTGTCATGCTCTTTTCCCTCCTTCCTTCCCCTCTACCATGGTCTTGTATTTAGACAAATAGCTCTGATGATAAAACATAAAACTAACACCAGGAGGAAATTCTCTGCACTGCAATAGGAATATGTTACCAATTTTTTTTTTTTCTTCAGTGTTCTGTATCAAAAGGATACTGTTTAATACAGACATAAACTGTAAAAAAACCTGCAAAAAATAAGATGTACCTGAAATCATATGAAAACATTCATACAGGACCTATTGACACTAAAACTTTACTCAGATTGCTGATTATACTAAATGCAATATATTCAAATGCAAGTTGTTGCTGCCTTTAAACTGTACTTTCTGCTTTTTTTCAACCAGAACCTCTCCCAGAGCTAAACTGTCCATTGCATGACCAGATGACTAAGACAGACTGCCTTCTACATTCCTTTTACAGTGACAAAATCCAGGAAACCCTTTTGTTCTTGAAAGAGATTCCACACAGCCCTTCTGACCATTACTAAGTACTTCTACTGAAATTAGACACCTGGTAATGTAGCCATTCTGCACAACAGCTGAGAGTAATAGATGAGAATTAGTACAGAATGAATTTAAAATCAGACTCTCCTGCACACTACTTAATGGAGCCCTGCATAAACTACAGCTCAATCAAAATTAGTGAAATAGTATCAAACAGATGTTGTTGGTTCTACTGACTGTTTAAGGTTAGCTATCACTACCTGAAAGTTTGTATACCAGCTTCAAGTTTCTGTTGTTAAAAGACTACTTTATTAGTGTGCATCATGTTTATGCTTTCACATAATCAGTCTGTTCATCTTCTCACCAGGAAAAATGAAGGCATAGCAGAATAGGGATATATGAACCTTAATGATGAAGGAGAGATGACTCCCAGCTAAGTGTGCTGTATCAATGCTATAAGACTATGCCAAGTGAGATGGAAAGGAGGTAGGCTCTAAAGTACCCTAAATACTTGAGACTGCTCTGTGCTTGCAAACCACTTAAGCAAAGGGCAAAAGAATAGTGAAGCAAATGAACAACATGAAAGCTTTCAGATAAGAAGAGAGTGAAAAAAAAAGAATAGCTAATTAGTGCTGGTCAGCGTTTAATGCTCACTATGCAGAGTGCTGAACACTGATCAGAGGTCAGTGTAGAAACAATAGCTTTTATCTAGTAGTCCTTGATCCTGAGGTCCCTCAATTGCTTCTAAATATCTACAAAACTTATTTATTAGAAACACAGTGATAATCTAGTTAACCACAGCCTGTAGATCCACTAGAAAGCCTTCAGGGCTCTGAAAAACAAAGTATGAAAGCAAGTGACAACTGAAGATCAAGATATATTGAGATCCTCATTGTAATATGTAATAGGGATATAGCAATGGTGCATGTCGAGGGTAAGTGATATGAAGGGATTTTAAACGAAGATAAACTTACTTACCTTTTGTCATAAGGCAAGACTAATGAGACAGTAGATGAAACAGAAAGGAAATAAATTCAAATGGATAAAAGGGAGTATCTTTTTATATAACGCATAATTAATCAGTCAAACCCACTGCCATAAGATTTCACTGAGATATAGAGTTCAGAAAAAAACAACAAGGCATTTATATGGATAATGAAAACATCTTTAGATAAGATTAGAGAAAAAGAAGGATATAAAGACTAATACTTCATGACACGAATGAAGCTCTGTCTTAATGTGGAAGGCATTAAGAGGACATCACATAGGGAGGGTAATGCTATCCCACATAGAGAGCCTAGTGCTCTTTATGAGACTGAATCATTGTCCTGAGCATGAAGGCAGATACTCCCATGCTTTAAATGTGTCTTATTTCTCAAATCTTCTCGGTTTGTAACCTCCTGATCTACAAAGCCAGGACTGTGAGAGAGACAGCAGATGTTAGTGAGTACAAAACATTTGATCATAGAGTGAAGAAGAATTTGACAGCAAGAGCAACAGTGAAAGCCCATACTTGATTGGCTTCATTCCTTCTGCATTTGTAAGAGATGGGAAAAGGCTGTGAATTTTAGCGTAGCTGAATTTTAGCTAGTCCAGCCTGCTGTTTCTGCATCAGAGGATTCTGCTTCCATCAGCATCAATGGGACTGGAATAAGGCCTCAGGGCAAGGATTAAGCATAGGTTTACAAACTACAGTTTTATTTAAGCATCTTCTCTGGGGTTATTGACTGGTAAACCTTTGAAAAAACATCCTTCCCCATATATCTTTAAAATGTCAGCTTTTCCTATACCACATGATCATACTTCTCTGCTTAGAAAATGATTATTCTGGTTCTGACTTGCAAGATGATGAATTGCTGATTGATAAACCACTGTGGTTTTAAGACCGTAGTGTTTGCATTAGGGTATGTCTAAGCTGACCTGTGGAAGAGGAAGCCAGGCTAGAACTTTCACTCAGAAATAGATCTGAAGTTCAACAATAGGTGATGGGTTTTCATTATTTCACTTTTTTTTCTGCTTTGGGATTCCAACTGTGGCCTAAAATGAGGGATTTTACACTTGTGGATTAAAGCTGTATTTAAGCATTTGACTTCTGAGAGAACCATGCATGCAACATAGTAAGCATGCAGACAAAGTTTAAGATGATCTTAGACAAGTGCTTGCAGTAGCAGGAGGCAAGTTGATGAGCATCTAAATGGATTCAGTCAGGAATGTCTGTTGGGGGTAAGAGGGCTCTAACTAGAATGCAACAGAGTGTTAGCTGTTTATAGAAGGAAGAATAATGTGCTGCTTGGTGGAAAGGAAGGGAAGCAATGTTCGGAGGGATCATTGACAGAATACCTAGACCACTATCTAAGAGCAGGAAAAAGGTGCACATGTAACTACAAATCCCGGGGTTTGCTGACTCTTTGCTATCTTTAGTCACAAAGAAGCCAGAAAAAAAAGTCTTTCCAGCCACTCAGCCCCATTTTGCAAACCACAGTCATGGAAAGTAAGCCATCCAAAATTTAAATGTGCTGTGATTCATTCTTTTCTAATTTTAATTTATGACTTCATATATCACAGTGCACTTCATGATATGCAGTGTGAGAATTAGATGCCTAGTCTAGGACACTTGGTGGGGGGGGGTTGGAGAAATCTTTTTTTAAAAGAAGTTATATTCAAATTAGACTTAAGAAAACAAGGCATTTCAATTCATTCTTAAAACCTCACTTTCCCAGGGAAGGAAAGTGAGGAGCTTTCAGCATAGTAGCAACTGCCTCAAATCTCAGAAAAGGAAGATCATAGAATATTTAGGGTTGGAAGGGACCTCAAAGGTTATCTATTTCCTACCCCCCTGCCATGGGCAGGGACATCCCACTAGATCAGAATGCCCAAGGCTCCATCCAACCTGGGCTTAAACACCTCCAGGGATGGGATATCCACGACTTCCCTGGGCAACCTGTGCCAGTGTCTCACCACTCTCATAGTGAAGAAACTCTTCCTTATATCAAGCCTAAATCTTCCCCTATCCAGTTTATAGCTGTTCCCCTTCATCATATCACCACAAGCCTTTATGAATAGTCTCTCTCCATCTTTCTTGTAGGACCCTTTTAGGTACTGAATCTCCACAGAGCCTTCTCTTCCCCAGACTGAACAACCCCAACTCTTTCAACCTGTTGTTGTATAGGAGGTGCTCCAGTCCTCAGATCATCCTTGCAGCCCTCCTCTGGACCCATCACAGTAGTTCCATAGCATTCTTACATTGGGGATTCCTGAACTGGACACTGTTTTAGAGAAGTATCATCCCTGACACCTGACCCCTGACACTTGTCTTCCCACAACTTGTTACAGGCTAGCCTAATATTATCCCTGTCCCCCTTCACATCTAGCTTAAAGCCCTATCTACAAGCCCTGCAAGCTCCTGGGCAAAGATCCTCTTCCCTCTCTGAGAAAGGTGGCTCCCATCTGATAGCCGCAATCTTGGTGCTGTGTAGGCCATCCCATTATAAAACCCCCAAAGTTATTGTAGTGACACTAGTCAGGGAGGCATATATTAATTGACTGGAACTATCTGAGCTGTGCTGTCAACACCCATAACTAGAAGGAGGGAAGAAAAAATCCCCTGGGCCCCAGATTCCCTCAGTAGACCTCTCAAGGCCCTAAAATCTCTTTTAATCCCCCTGGGCCTCATACTGCTGCTTCATCCCCTCTCACACAGAGCAGCAGTAATGGTGGATCTCATCTGGCTGGGAAGTTTCTTGGCTGGGAAGTTTGTTGGCCTCCCTTACCCAGGCTTCTGGGAGGCAGCAGACTTCCCTATGAATGGGGTCTGCTCGACATATTGGATCCTCTGTACACTTCAATAGAGAGTCTCCTACAACTATGACTTTCCTATCAGCCCTTGTGGCAGTTGTGGCAATACAGCATGTGTGCCATTTCGGTCTCTGAACCTGCTTTGATGTGGGTACATCTTCCTCTGTTTTTTCCTCCAATCTGTCCTCTACATTGAGAGCCTCAAATCTGTTGTGAAGTGACACCTGAGGGGATTGATTTTCTGTCCTGTTTGTGGACACACTTTCACTCACTAACTCCTCTTGAGCCCTTGCCTATGACCCTGGGGGGCAAGACACCAGAACCCTTTGATCCTGGGCTCTTACCTGTGTCTGAGTCTTCTCTTGTGCCTTGGAGCTCAGGGTGTGATCCCACCAGTCTATTTTTAGCTCACTCTCCCAAATGCTCCTCAGTCTCTCTACTTCCTCCTTCAGGTCTGTCACCAGGCTGAGGAGACAGTCCACCTGCTCACACCTCATGCTGCCATTGCCCCTGCTGTCCTC
Organism: Piaya cayana; assembly: GCA_013389865.1. Lineage (NCBI taxonomy): Eukaryota > Metazoa > Chordata > Aves > Cuculiformes > Coccyzidae > Piaya > Piaya cayana. The sequence goes on along the minus strand of WAAB01011526.1, from coordinate 23,034 downwards.
TGTTCCCAGCACAAGCTGGTAGCATTCTGTGTAGCCCAAGACCTGAATGGCTGCATGCTTTCCCGGGAGCTCAGTCTGAACTGATGTGTCCCTTCTGGCAGGTGTGGAGGTTACAGCCTTTCGTGGGGTGGACACCCTGTCTGGGCTCCCTCTCACCAACCGAGCTTACCTCTTGAGCACTGGAACTGCACCCTGCCTTTGTGAACTAATCTCACAAACTGTTCGAGCTCGCCCCTCTGATGAGCCTGCTCCTGTTCATGGTGCTCCCTGAAAACCGTTTAAATCTCCCGCAGTCGCTTTTGGGACTGTCTCCCCCATGCCAGGCACCATGTATGAGCCTGGGTTTCCAGCAGTCTGGACCCACCTGCCAGTCTCTCTCCAGGATTCCTGGACTTGCCCCCACTTTGGCAAGTACCCCTTTGTCTTGATCTAGTGCCCAGCTGCAGCACTGACCTTGTCTGATGCAGAGCCATGTCAATTAATGATTTGAAGGAAGTGAGATGTGTTTTTGACTCCTTACGCTATGTGTAATGTTCTTTCTAATATAAACCTAACTGGGTTGCATGTGTATCAGTGTCCACAACAAAAGTGGAATAGTGTGCTGTGTGCAGAATGGATGCTCTTTCAGGTGTTATCTCCTTTTGTTATCTCATTACTCCTTTTAGAGCTGTACCTCCTTCTTCTATTGACCACACTTTGACCAGGTAAAAAAGGTGAAATCTTCAAATAGCTTTTTTTTTTTTTTTTTGCACCTGGGGAAATTTGTTTAGCCTTAATTTATTTAAATGCACACAGTATTCGTATATAATGCTATAAATTGAAGTTGGAATACTTTGGGAGGTGGTGACACTGGGTGACTTTTTTCTTCTGTTGTTGTTTTAAAGGCAAACGGTTTGGTCGGTACTTTTTGTGTTGTGTTGTACTGAAAATCATTCTTCTCTAGTGGAGAACAGATTTAGTGCAACTGTCTGTGTATGTATACCTTTGAGTAAATTTACATGTGTGCACGTCTAATTACTGCTGTGAACAACTAGCTGTTTGATTAACCATGTTTCCTTTTTTTTCTTTATCTCTCTGAGCCATCAGTGACACATCAGGATATGACTAACAAGATCCACACATAGAAGCAGTATTTTATCTCTACAGTTATTTATCAAAGAAGTCCATTCCTTGGAAACGGTCATTGAACCACAAAGCAACATTAGGTAGCATATATGATTGAACAGATGTTGCTGGTGGAAAATATCTGACTGACTTTTCTAAGGGATTTGAGAGCAGCCATTTCTCTTAACTTTATTCAAAATGTAATCACTCTCTATTTGTATCCAAATGTGCACATATTGTTCTTAGGGTATTTTTCACAGATAAAGAGCTTCAAAGGTTTTTTTTCTGTGCTTATCTTGCAATATGAAGAACCTGTAATTTTTCGCTACTGAATGGCAGAGATAATACCCAATTTCAAACTTTCAAGTGGAGATTTGTCTTGTACACAGTCAGTAGAATAAGATATATACTACAACTGGGTTTTCATTCACGTTTAGCTGCAATTCTTCCATCTACTCACATAGTTACACGTAATACTGATAGACAGCTGTGAGAAAAGAAGGAAGAGTACTCAAATTAAAGACAACCAAACAAAACACCCCAGCTAAAACCAAGCCTTTTCTTATTGCCTTTTCTACAGCTTTCCAAGAAGTATGAATGAGTAACATATACCAAGACTTCCATTTCAGAGAAAGGAGTACAGTCAACATTTTCTGTGTTCTTTTTCAGGGATCAGTGACCTTAAAAATAATTACAAAAAAATCTGTTATCTGACTGTTGAAGTACTGCAAATTGGAATTTAGCAGGATTAGATGTAGTCATGCTGAGAAGGAGGAAGAAAAAAATTTCTCTGCTTTCTAGCATATCTTCATATGTTCATGCCAGGTATGACTGGCTAGTCTAGGAATTTCTGCTCCCTTGGTATCTTCAAGAAGAGAAAGGAGGAGGCAGCAAAACAATATTAGTTTAAAATGAGGAAGCTGTTTCTGAAATAAAGGGGTAGGAGGTGACTTCCTTTCCTGCAGAATAACTGACTTCAAAGGGTCTCACTGAAGTGTGGTGGTGTATAGAAGTGTTCATGAAGTATTGCAGCTTATCATCTGAGTGTGGCCCACAGTGATTTTTATTAAAGTTTGTGAAAAGTAAAGCTGTCATTATGAGGGTAGGGTACAGAGAGGACAATGTGGTCTCAAAGGGCTTGGCAGCCTCGCTGAAGATGAGGAGTGACTTGGGGCACTGTTGATGACAGTATAGATATTGACACCTCTGACTATTTTCCTAAGTTAAGTTCTGCTGGGTAGTGTCCCATGTGAAATTTTGGCATTTAGTCCTCCTCCAGCTTTTATAAAGGCACAAAAATCTTTACCACACAGTAGGGAGGCTAAAGACTATACTACAGAATCACAGAATGTCTGAGGATGGAGGGGACCTTTGAAATTCATCTCTTTCAACCTCCCTGCTCAAGCAGGGCCACCTAGAACAGGTTGCCAAGGACCACATCATGATGGTTTTTGAATCTCTCCAAGTGGTGCAGAAAATTGTTACTGAAGACCTCTGTTGGTTAACCCTTTCATTCCCTGTTTTGAAACGATGGAGATTCTACAGCCTCTTGGGACACCTCTTCCAGTGCTTAATCACCCTTATAGTAACTAAGTGTAATGGAGCTGCTAGCATTCCAGCTTGTGCCCACTGCCCCTGGTTTTGTTACTGGGCACCACTGGAAAAAACCTGGCTTCATTCATTTTGCACCCTCCCTTTAGGTATTTATAGACACTGATAAGATCCTTCCTGAATCATCTCTTCTCCACACTGAACAGTCCTGACTCTCTCAATCTTTCCTCACAGGTGAAATACTCCCATCCTTAGTCTTCTTTGTGGTCCTTCACTGGACTTTCTCCAGTGTACCATTCCTCTCTTGGACTGAGGAAAACAGAACTAAACACAGTGCTCCAGATGTGGTCTCACCAGCACTGTGAGTAAAGGGGAAGGATCACCTTCCTTGACTGCTGGCAACATCCTCCTAATACAGCCCAGGATACCAGGATATATGACTGTGAAGATTTATTCTGGCCTCTCATCCACAATTCTGATCTTTTATGAACAGGAATGCTGGCAGGCCTGCATGGTGAAGTCAGGACTGCCATTGTCTGTTTGTTATATAGTCATCCTGCTGGTAAACACAGTCTTTAGGCTTGTTAGCTGAGTGTCTGTTCAAATCTATGCTCTCTTTTTCTTCCTCTTCAACAGAAAACCAGAACCTTGGCAATGACCATTCATGCAAACTCAGTCTTGATATCCTCACTCCCACTGGGTCTGCATATAGGAAGCAACAGAACTAGAGCCAAAAATAAATCTGGCACAGCAGATAAAAACAGCTGCTATTGTCCAAATGGTATTAGAGTCATTTTCATTCCTGCTATAATACCCTATAGTCTGAGGCACTCATATATTTAAATCCTGAAGTTTTTACCACATAAAACAACAATCCAATGAGAAAAAAAATACAAAAGAATTTTCTTTGTTTGTCTTGGTTTGTTTTTGTTGGTAGTTAAATATATTGAACAAGTTGTTCATACATACCTAGTCTAGAAAGATAAAATGAGAAGCGTTTTCTTACTAGAATAATATATATTCATTTTTCTTGGTTAAAGCATCTTTCACATCTACACAGAAAGCATGCTTACTCAGCTAACACATCTCCCAAAATCACAGAGTTCTGTAAAGTGATGAAAGCGTGAAATTATTTCAGTTTTATCTGTAGCCCACACCTTAAGACAGAAGACATGCTTGATGAATTTTTTTCTCCAAGCATAGCCTCTGGTAAACTAAACACCAGCAAATACCTTGTTAGTTGCTATAAAGTGTCTGTATTTTCTTGTGAAGCCTAAGCTTTTATCTAGACTCTAATCAAATGGGAAAAAAATCTGATTTTATAAAGGTTGCTTCACCTTATGTTTAAGACATGAAATAAACGTTGCTTATCCTCAGTAGCTATTCAACACAGGACAGAGTATAAACCTACCTGAGAAACCCCTATTTACTCCAGTGTTTGTAATGTGCATGGTGTCAGAAGGCAGAAATTATATCTTTTCTTCAAATCCTTTCCTTTTTAAGAAAGGAAAGTATGGTAGATTGCTCATACAATGGAAAACCAAAGAAAAAACAAGGCCCTAGACTTGGTAAATCTTTAAAACAGAATCACAGAATCATTTGGTTGGAAAAGACCTTTGAGATCATTGAGTCAAACCCTATCTGTCCACTACTAAACCATATCCCCGAGTAACTTGTCTACCTGTCCTTTAAATGCCTGCAGGGATGGTGACTCAACCAGTTCTGTACAGCCTGTGACAGTGCCTCATAATCCTTTCAGTGAAGACGTTTTTCTGGTATCTAATATGATGCTCTCCTGGTGCAACTTCAGGCCACTCCCTCTTGTCCTATCACCCACTACTTGGGCAAGGAGACCAACACCCACCTCTCTACAACCTCCTTTCAGGTAGTTGCAAACAGTGATAACGTCTCCCCTCAGCTTCCTCTTCTATAGGTTAAACAGTTTCAGTTTCGTCAGCAGTTCCTTGTAAGATTTATTCTCCCACCCCTTCACCAGCATTGTTACCTTTCTCTGGATGTGTTGCAGGACCTCAGTGTCCTTGTAGTGTGAGGCCCACAACTGAACACTGTATTCAAGGTGTGGCCTCGCCAGTGCTGAGTGCAGAGGCACAATCACTTCCCTGATCTTTCTGGCCACTATGTTTCTCATACAAGCCAAGATGATACTGGCCTTCTTGGTCACCTGGGCACACCGCTGGCTCACATTCAGTCGGCTGTCAACCAACATTCCCAGGTCCATCTCTGCTAGGTGGCTTTCCAGCCACTCTTCCTCACGCCTGTAGTGCTGCATGAGGTGGTTTTGTCTCAAGTGCAGGACCCGGCATTTGGCCTTGTTGAACCTCATTCTTTTCATTGCAGCCCATCAATCAAGCCTGTTCAGATCTCTCTGTAGAATCTCTCAGCCCTCAAGCAGGTGAACACCACCACCCAGGTTAGTGTCATCCATAAACTAACTTAGGGTGTGTTCAATCCCTACATACACATCAATGAGAAAGATACTGAACATAACCAGACCCAGCTCTGAGCCCTGGGGAACACCACCTATGACTGGCCTCCAACTGGATTTAACTCCATTTGCCACCATGTTTTGGGACCAGACACCCAGACAATTCTTTATCCAGTAAAGAATATGCCTGTCCACAACATTGGCAGAAAGTTCCTCAAGCAGAATACTGTATGAAACTGTCAACTGCTTTACTAAAATGCAGGTACACTTCATCCAAAGACTTTCCCTGGTCCACTAAGCAGGTAAAAAGACTGCATTAAGCATCACAACCTATGATAAATATGGCTTAACAAAAAACATCCACTTACCCCTTCTGCCACGGCGTCCTTGAACATCAAACAGTTGCATTAGTCACTTTTCAGCATCACTTAAACATTTTCTGCTATACCAGCACCTGTGATCTATCATTCAAAATTATGTAATCAAGATCTACAGATTATGTACCTAACACAAAAGCATCAAAACTCAGCACATGCATTTTATATAATTAGTTGGTATTTAATTACTACACAATTGCTACCCTAATACGGAATCAAATCCTCTTAGAGTGTGACCATAATTCCCACCAGAATGGTAATGTCCTGAGAACGAAAGAAATACCCTGTGATCATTGGAGGAATATTGCAATTTATAGTTCTTGTCAAGAGATGAAGCAATTCCAGAATCCATTACACATGAAAATAATACATTCTTAACATAAATTAATTTTAGTCCCTCCTTTCTATCTTTTAAATAATAGTGCTCTATGTTGGTTTTAATAAACAGATTGTCCCAACATATTTTCTGACTAATATATATAAAACTTCTGTATAATACTTTTTTATCAAATATGACATGGAAACTACTTAGGGAAAATGGTGCAAACTCTATTTTTGCAAAGTCTTATTATGAAAATGTAACACAAATATTAGTTTTAATGACCAAACAAACATTTTAAGGAGACATTTCCTTTAACTTTGCAAAGAGAAATGGTTTGAAGAGTGCTAATAACAATAAATTCAAGGAACTCCACCTGTTTTCCATTTGACAGTCAAACTCTAACTTATAATTGGTTATTTAATGAATAAGTAGTGAATTACAGTACAAATGATCTAACTTTTAACCAATTTGTCATGCCTCAGTCAGAATGTATGAAAAGAATGAACAGATTTAAGGCCAGAATTATGAATGTTCTGTGCTAAAGCAAGAATTAACCAAACTCAGCACTGCTGAGTCCAGTGGGTCTGTTGACTAAAGGAAGTGTATGTATTTAGCTCAATACATGATATCATTATTTGAGGTGGTGCCTGGTTTCTTCCAAGGTGGGATTTCCCTTACTGGGAATGTATAGGATCATAGAATCATAGAATGGTTTGGGTTGGAAGGGACCTTAGAGATTGTCTAGCTCCAACCCTCCTGCCATAGGCAGGTACACATTCTGCTAGACTTAGCAGTCTTTTCACCAACTTCTCCTTCAGGTACTTGTGATTTTTCAGTGCTTTTATAAACCTTCCACCTAAAATATCCCAAGGCAAAGATTTCTATGATGTAGCTACTTAAACTGTGAAGAAGTATGTCTATTCGTTTAGTCTCACCATCCAGTCATTGCATGGAATTAACCTCTAGTCTTTCTTCTGTTTTATGAAACAAATGATTTTGTATAGCTCCATAATCTGCGCTTTTCATTGCATAATTTCAGTGAGAGGCTGAACACTAATTCTAAAAACTGATCTACACAAATGCAAAAGATTTTTTACTGTCAATGAGTATTGCATTTCAAAAAAGAAAAATTATAGAGTCATAGGATAGTTGGAAGGGACATTTAAGATCAGATAGTTCAACCCTCTTTGCATGGGCAAGAACACTTTTCACCAGACCAGGCTGCTCAAGGCACCATCATATCTGGCCTTGATTACTTCCAGGGATAGAATATCCACTATTTCTCTGGGTAACCTGTTTCAGTTTCTCACCACACTCAGAGTGAAGAATATCTTTCTTATACCTAATCTAAAGCTACCCCCTTTCAGTTTTAAAGCTGTTGCCTCTTGTCCTATCACTACATGTCCTTGTAATAAGCCCCTCTCCAACATTATTGTAGACTCCCTTTAGGTACTGAAAGTTTGCTATAAGGTGTCCCTGAAGCCTTGTCTTCTCCAGACTGAATAACCCCGAGTTCCTCAGCCTGTCTACATTAATGAAGGGCTCCAGTTCTCTGATAATTATAAAGGTTTGAGGTACTTCAGGGACACAGTGAAATTCCATGTCGCTGTTGCTGTTCCACAGCTCTCATAAAGAGTAAAATCCTTTCTGTTTCAGATTTGTATGGTTTTGTGCCTGTATGTCTACTAGAAATACACACAGAGGGAGTCTATTTAGGTGTCAAATTCAAAGGCAGAATCTTGACATACTTAAATCAATTGTTTCTACTACAAGAGTCAGAATTTCATTTAATGTGTTTATTTTTGGTGTAAAAGGTTACATAAGAATAACTGTACCAGTGTTTGCACAGTAGCTTTGTGCCCTTCCAGCTGATAGACAAGCATTTTATCTGTTGAACGACTGTGCTTCTTACATATATTGCTTCTCATGCATATGTCTGTGCATGTTTATATATCTGAATTTGTAGACACATATTTGTATATACACGCACATAACCCCTTTCCATTTACTGATAAGAACTGCTTTCAAGTCAACAAATAAAAACTTGTGTGTAAGTGAGAAGCACCAGCAGCGTTTATTCTCTGGAGGTTTTTTATTTCAAGTGCTCCTTCTGTATACCTATCATGTCCTTGCAAGATTTCTCATTTCTCAATCTCATCTCCTACAGAAATAACACTGTGATGATCATACCTAGATCTTCAGAGTCAGTTGCTTAGTTTAAACTAAGTTTTGCATAGTTGATTAGGTTTTCTAGGCTTTTGTAAAAACTGGCTTGAACAAATAAAGGAGAAAAATCCTGACCATTTTCTGACAGAAGAAAAGGTGCAGCAGGAAACTGGACATTATCAGACATGGGACAACCAACCTGGAAAAGACGATAAATCCTTTAGCTATAGGAATGCTCCAGCTGAAACTTAATCTTTCTTAAACTCAAGCTGCTCAAATACACATGAATCTATTGAAAAATCATGCTCCTTGTTCTGGTGGGTGGGATAGACATTATCACTGTCATAAAGTACTATTTAAGAAACTAAATATATATACTTTATATGTACACACATACATATACAGACCCATAAATACATATTCATGTATATGTGTAGAGGTTAGATTTTGAGGCTATTTTCCCTGTTCATCTCACATTGCCAGAAAGTTTATCACTATTTGGAGCCCTTCAGTGAATCATTCTGTCTTGCCTCATGACAGAAATATTTTCTTCTTGGAAACTGATAATATGAATCTCTCCTCCTGGTAAAATAAACATAATAGTAAAATTAATAAAAGTAATACTTATTTTTGAAGAGGACAGCTAGCTACATAGGATCCCAGACTTGAGCAGTGTCTTTAACTTACTCTCTGCAACTATATATATTTTTCTTAAACAAATTTATAATACTTAACTGCGTCCACTATACTGAAAGTTCTTTCCATTTCTCAGCACTTTCTCTGTCTAATAATGACTTTCTATTGTTTTTTTTTGTCTGCATGTATATTTTCTTTGTCATTTTAACTCCATTCTTCTTGTTATCAGAGAGATAATCAAGCTTAACTTTGAGGGGCTCTGTAGATAATAATTTTCTTTTGAAGAGCTTCATGCTAAATTCGAACCTTGAGAAATTTACAAAACAGATTTTTGTGATTTTTAAGATGAAATCTCAATGTATCCTTTAACTGTTCATTTAATACAGACACCTCTATAATACTTCTATTCATGTTTTTCTACAGTGGCATCTGAGTAGCTCACAGTTGTGTGTTAAAAAAATGACTTCTAGCTGGAACACATGACTAGTTCCTCATCCTCTCATGGGTGTATATGTCTTATTACTTTTGACCGTATCATGTATTATACATTTTGCCTAGAAGACCAGGTGACAAAGTGCACCATCTTACAGCCTTGGACAAACCCATAAAAAAAAGCTGCCCTCCTTTCATTTAAATAATAGATCACTGTAGTAAGATATTTCATTTCAGTTCTGAAATTGATTCAGTTTTGATTTCCCCCCCACCCCCCACCACATTACTAATTTTGGAACTTGAAGGAATCAAGAGATTCAACTTGCTGGAGACCTTAAACAAATATTTTTTAGAATAAGTGGCTGGATACTTTTGATGATATTCCATGTAGCTTTAGAAATCATAGAATCATAGAATCACCAGGTTGGAAAAGACCCACCAGATCATCCAGTCCGACCATTCCCATCAGTCACTAAACCATGCCCCTCAGTACCTTGTCTACCCGTCCCTTAAACACCTCCAGGGAAGGTGGATCAACCACCTCCCTGGGCAGACAGTTCCAGTGCCTGATGACACTTTCTGTGAAAATTCTTTTCCTAATGTCCAGCCTAAATCTCCCCTGGTGGAGCTTGAGGCCATTCCTTCTTGTCCTGTCCCCTGTCACTTGGGAGAAGAGGCCATCACCCTCCTCTCTACAACCTCCTTTCAGGTAGAGGTCTCCCCTCAGCCTCCTCTTCTCCAGGCTAAACAACCCCAGCTCTCTCAACCATTCCTCACAAAGCCTTATGTACAGATTCATTTAGTTTTCTATGGGATAATGTCATCTGGTTAAAAAGGAATTGCATGTGTATTTAAAATATATATTTTGTTGTCTCTTATTCACAAACTAGGCCACCTATTTTATAATGACAATGAGTTTGGCAACTGCATGCTCTGTGCATAAGTATTGTGCTATTTTTGTTCAATTTATAAGATGGAAGTCAAGAAAATGAGACATTTAATGTTCAGATAATAAGACTGAAAGCACATGAAGGCTTTAGTTCTTTTTCCTTTCGTCTTGAATACCGTTGAACTCTATAAAACTCTAGTCTCTAAAGGTAAAACAACTAATTAAGCAAAACCCAAAACTGTATATTAACACAATAGACTAAACAAAAGATAATGAAATACTTCTACTATGTCACAATGAAAATATTTGCAGGATTTTTAGTTTTTGTAAGTAATAATGATTTTCTGTGGACATGGTTTATTTGATCCAATCTTCTTCAATTAAAAGTTGTTATTTTTTCTTCAGTTGTCAAAGAATTACTGATTTTTTATGGATAAAACTTAAAATTTTGTTCTGCTTTTAAAAAAAAATTAATTTATAACACTGAATCATAATTCTGACAAATATCAACATCTCACAATTTGACTTAGATTTTGGAACTTTTCCAGTGCACATGTTCTAGTTTAAGTGATACAGTAGAGAAAATAATATTATCCACAGAATATCTACCCAAGAATATGACCTTATTCCTAGCTGCTAAATGTTGATGTTTTCTTATCGCTGTATCAGATTACTGTTTAGAACAACATCCTTGGGAATTATCAGCAAACTTTACTTTCTGTTATACACTAATATTATCCATGGAAGACAATTATTTAAAGTGTTATGAACAGATGGTGCACTAAAGAAATAAGAACTAGTATGCAATAATACAACATAATTGGCTAATGCTCTACATAAAAATGTTACATATCTTCCACCTGTCTGCCACATGAGGGAAAAAAATGCTTATTATTAGAGTAGTGTATCTAGATTTGGATGAACAAACAGTTCTGTTCATTAAAATGCTTTCTTTTTGGAAACAGGTGATTATTTTCCTGACTTTTAAGGGCAGTTATAGATGTCTGCATGCATATGCAGGTGTGCATGGGGGAGAGGGTTCTTAACAAGCATTTTCCATTTTCTTCTCTTCTGCAGTCCTTTAAGCCAAGAGTTCATGGTAAAACAGTTGTAAAATTACTACCATAAAACCAAGTTTCAATGGTAAGTTATTTTCGTTTTAAACTACAAGCAAAAGTGACTGAGCTGGTCTTTACAGCTCTAAGTTGACAAATGGTTCCACTGAATTATAATCTCCGTGAATGAAACTACTGCAAAAAAGTCACGGCTAACTGATAGGGAATATAGCCAATCTTTAACTCTGATTAATTTAGATACCTAATTCAAATGCATTTTAGAAGACATTATCCACTATTTTAACATCTCTGAATGATCCCTGGATATTACCTAGGACCCATCTGTCATTCAGACCACCCATGTTAGATATTTTGTGCAGAACCTTCTCTTTCATTATATTTTTATTAAGGTCCAAATGAGTTCCCATAATGTAGTAGTAGGAATCAATAGATTCATATATTGTTGGATTCCTATTTCATAAGTAGAAAATAAAGAATAAGGCCTTTGAAAAAGCAGACTTCATAATGCCTTCAAGTCCATGTTTAGGTACCTTTTGTATTTTCTGAAGGCATGACATTGAACCACTCTCAAAAGAGCTCAAAGGGAAGGAACAGACTCCCCAGAAGGACTAAAAGAGTATTTCTCAGATGTCTATCCCATAAATTAAAAAGTAACTTTAAAGGACAGTTTGAATAGGATTAAGTACTTCCATTTTTTATCAAAATCTAGGAGAGAAATTTATAAAAATGTGATGGAAAGTTGAAGGAATGCCTGTTTTCTAATCTTCTGACATTTTAAACCAAGGTTTGAGTCAGGAATACTTTGTTATATCCAAATCCATTCACCCATCCAGAATTGCTAAAAAATGGCATCAGACATATCCTTCCACTCAGTAATACGAAGTTTCTATGTTACAGGAATAGTGATGATTTGGAATCAAGATAAATCTCAAATATAGCAAGTCCTTCTTAAACTCATGAACTTCTTAAATACATTGTGCTGTTTTCTATTATACAGTTTAATGTGTAATATGGTACCTGTCCCCTCAGAATATATTTGACCTAAGATTCTTCTAACATCTGCGTAACCATGAAATACTAATCCATACAGCAGAATTTAGGTTTTAATCTCCAATTGAGTAACACAGTGATTTGAGAAACCATAGATGCTCTTAGATAGAAGAGCTGGGTATTGTTTTCCAGGCTAAACCCGAGAATTTTCATTCATCTCATTAAATAATTTTAACTACATATTTGAGTATCTTATGAAACACCTGAGAGCTTGGCTGGACTGGTCATATAATTTCCCAGTACTTTTCTGCCTTTTCCCACTATTGGGCACTAAAAAATGAACTCTAATTCACTGTCTCCTATCATTCAACCAGTGTCTTGGGAGCTTGCAGGCTGCCTAGAGGGTCTCCCTTGGGTATATTAAGCAAGACCCTTAGCTTCTGGGAACTGCCTTGGGGGAGATCATGCTTACCAAGTGACCCACTCCAATGGCATGTACTCTGCTCTTCACAGCACAACATAGCTAAACTCTGAAGTGACTCATGGAGACCTTGAAGATAAAGAATTGATTTAGTCCCCTGACTTCAGTTTCCCTGTACGCTTGAGACCTCCAGCTGGTATCAAGCATTCATTTAAGGCAGGCTGACAATGGTAATTAAAATCAAATGGGGAAAAAAGGATATTTTTTCCTTAAAAATCTAAGTGTTGTTGGTTGTGGGATTTTTGATTGTTCTTGTTTTTTAACTGACAGCTTTCTCTAAACATCTAAAAGAAGAAATTAAAAAAAATACTATTAGCACTGGTGGTAGCTCACAATCTAATCAATCCTGTGGCTTTGAAAGGAAAAGTTAATAATTTACTTATGAACTAATAATTTTGGATGAAGTAATGTTGCATCTTCTAACCTTGTTAAATTTGGAAGCAGTGGTCCTCATATATTATTATGTAATGTTTTTATTGGTTTTATGAGAAGAATTACTGAAGAAAACCTACTGAAAACTCTTGTCTACAACATCCTACAAACAAAATGAATGAAGACAATTAAACTCTGATTGAAGCTTACTGCCTTATCCCTTTTTATTCCTACATGTGTATTGCATATATAAAGATAACTTATGTTATAAGTCGTTGTTATTTTACTCTAGTGTAATAAAATGGGAAAAAAATATCTTTTCATATGACTTTCAAAAATGTGTTCATTTTGTCACAGAGAAACATTACTTTTCCTATAACAGGAAATATGTGTTTTAGCTGAAGCATTCCTTTGTCTTGTATTCTGAAAATCATATCCATATGAATATGTGGCTCTTTCTCTGGATCAGTCCAGAAGGAGTTAAAAATAGTTTTGGCATGACACAAGTAGGAGATAAATGAATAATATTCTGATTCTGCTGCTGAAAAAATGAGAAGAGGAAAGCCAGATAGTCTCTCATGATGGTTCTTTACTTCATGGGACTTTAGTGTCCCTAGGAACTGAATGTGAGGAACAGATTAAAGTTTCCACCACAGAAGATCCATCTTGGGAGGATATGCTTAATGCCACTTTTCCAAATCAAAATTAACACCAGAGACAAGAAGCATTGAAGTCTACCAGATCTGAAAAGATGAGCAGTCTAACAGAGAAATGCAGAGAACGTGCTTCCTTACACAGGATGAGAATAAGGATATTTCTCAGATATAAAATGGTCCTTGTAGCAGTTTTATTTTAATATAAAATAAACTCTGGATTTGAGCTTCAGGACATCAGCTTTCCCATATCATTTAAAACATTGAACAAAAGTACAGATAACAGAATGTTGCCTCTACAAAGAAATACTTTTTAATATAGAAAAAAAACTGTATATCATTTTCTTGTTTCATAGAAGTACATCTACAGCCCACCTTAATCATAGAATCATAGAATCATAGAATCACCAGGTTGGAAGAGACCCACCAGATCATCGAGTCCAGCCATTCCTATCAAACACTAAAGCATGCCCCTCAGCAAGTCGTCCACACATCCCTTAAACACCTCCAGGGAAGGTGAATCAACCACCTCCCTGGGAAGCCTGTTCCAATGCCCAGTGACCCTTTCTGTGAAAATTTTTTTCCTAATGTCCAGCCTAAACCTCCCCTGGTGGAGCTTGAGGCCATTCCCTCTCGTCCTGTCCCCTGTCACTTGGGAGAAGAGGCCATCACCCTCCTCTCTACAACCTCCTTTCACGTAGTTACAGAGAGCAATGAGGTCTCCTCTCAGCCTCCTCTTCTCCAGGCTAAACAACCCCAGTTCTCTGAGCCACTCCTCGCAAGATTTGTTCTCCAGCCCCTTTACCAGCTTTGTTGCTCTTCTCTGTTTGTAAGGGTGAGAGAATGAAAAGGAATGGAAATAGAGAAGACATGCTTTTCATTTAGAATTGAGATTTCTAAGTATTTCATTCATTTATACCTCCCCTCCTGACCCATGCCCCTCAGTTGATCTGAAATGTCATATGTATTGCAATAGTTTTAAGTTTATTGTCACAGAAAGCTATTTTGATGAAATAACATGTAACATGGATAGGGGTTTTTTTATGTAGGATATGTTACACTTGTAGTTTGTAAGTTGTCTAGTACTCACCAGGATTCATATGCATGTAGCAGTAACGTCTCTGGGATGTATCACTAATAAAGGGGAGAAAACATGTAATTAAACACTGAATTTTGCACTACATTATTAATATTTTATGTTTGCTATTTATTTGCCCACTCAGCAGGGTACAAATTGTGTTGGGCATACATTCTTGAACTGCGATTGCACAGCATGTTTTTGGATGATTGTATCTGTCCCAGGACAAACTCATGGAGTCAAACATACACAGGAACTGGTATTGTGCAAATGAGACAGCTATAGATAACACTGTGGAAGGTTTGTTATAATGTCCTGTCCCAATCTGCAGTTAGTTTACTTGAGAGAAGTGGTAGAAATCTAGCCCATTCTACTAGATGATGTGGCTTTACTTTTCTGGCTCTTTCTGGAAAAACAGTTTGCATTCTGGAGCATAGCACTTTTGAACCTAGAAACTTGTATGTGCATCATGTAGCACCTTGAGAATCAAGCCTTTTATAGATTAACCTTGTGGGAAGATCATAATTTTATCCAAAAAGTGAATTCTGAATGAGTTTTGCTGAGGAAGTCTCTTAAGCTAGTTAATGCAGAAGTATAAGAATAAGATAAGAAATATTGAATGTAAGAATATTTGAGCTATAATAATTGCCTTATGCAAGCAATATTTTATGCTCATAATGTGAGATTGTTTTTTGTACTTTTCTGCATATTTATAAAGGGAAAGACTAAACTAACACTTTATCTAAGTGAAGACATGAGATAGTTTTCTTAACTTTATTGAATGGCCCTTTGGGATTGAAACCATTTACCTGAGGGAAACGTTTTAGTTAAGATAATGAGAAGCTTCAGCCACTGGTCATTAACTTCTAACAATGAAACCCCGATGAAGCAAGCTCTAAGAAACCAGGTTATTAAAATCCTGGTAAAGGAAGCAAGACAGTAATACAGAGAGGCACTCAAACAGTTGAGGTGTTATAGAAAGCAACTTCAGGAGTTGTTCTGCTCCCTGACAGATAAAACATTTGCTAAGACAGCATTCTGACTTGAGAACTTGTCTTGCTGTATCTTACAGAAGAATGACAAGCTTGGTATACCAGGGGATAGAAATCTAATCCCTTCTAACAGATGATAGAGCTCAAATCTTCTGACCTCTCAGGATAAAAATGAGAGCAAATCTTAGTTTTTAACAATTCTGGCGTTTTTGTAAGAAAGGAGGTACTACAACAAGAAAACTTACAGTAAGGGTAACAAGAATGGTCAAAGGTATGAAATGACTTCTGTATGAAGGATTATTAAATAGTCTGGCCTGGAAGAGAAATGATATAAGGTAGGTATGACAGAATGCCATCAGTGTTAGGGAGAAGGTAAATAGGGAAAGATTGCTTACTGTCTCTTCTAATACAACATGTAGGGGACATCAGACAAGACAAGTATGTATCAAGTTCTAAACAAATGAAATACTTCTTCAGGTATAGTTACCTATGGAATTCTCTGCCACAGGACATTAGAGATACTCTAAGTGTAAAAAACTGGATGTTATATGTATGAAGGCAAAAAATCACTGACAGCTACACAAGAGTAGTAACTTTCTACCTGGAGTCCCTGACTGCTATGGATTTGGTGCATAGTTTAAGGAGTGTCTTTGCAGTGTTCACTAGAGATCTGCTGTTGGTTATGTTAGGTACACAAACTCGGGTTTACTGCTTCTTTGGCATAGGTTATTCCTATAAATTTTTCTGCTACAGAAAATGATATTGCTTATCTGTAATTCCAGATGATTTCAACTGATTCAGGTTTACGTCTTCCTTGGAAGCTGATTTCTCTGGTCACAGAGAACATAAGACTGACTTCATAGCAGTGAAGTAGCTAGAGAGGCTTGCCTTTACGCTGACAATACATCAAGAACAAAAAAAACTGCAGAAATGCTAGGAGCTCAATAGAAGAGAAAAAAATCCAACTGAAACCCTTCAACCTACTCTACAGTATAAAGATAAAATAAATATCACTTTATAGGTCTGTAGATTTAATAATGATGGAACTATTTCAAATATAAAGCATGTAATTCTGTGTGAAATATGCTCACACCTTGCATGCATATGTGTATATCATGAGTTAAATAAAGTCTGCAGGAATAGAAAGGGACAACAACTGCTCCTAGTCACTTTTCAGTGAAACTGTCTTCATTAATTTATATATAAAGCATATATGACAAAATGGAAACATGTTTTCAGATGGGTCTATACAACTGTGCAAGATTTTCAAAAACTTATCTGAACGGAAATGGGGCTATTCCTTCTGAAAATGTCTCTCATAATGTTCACCACAATATCTCCCTTTAAGAAAGAACTAGAAATAACACTTTTGCTTTGATACACACCATAGTGATATAAAATAGGAGTCTTTCCATTTCCTGAAAGATCAGGAGCAGCTTTGTATAAAGATACAGTACCTCTATTTTCTAATATTAGGAAAACTATCAGTCTCTGTTATAGACGATGCATTTCTGAAAAATGTCTGTAGCTCTCCACTGATGAAAACCCAATTTTTTTCAGAACTGGCAACAGGACGGGACAAACTGTCCTTGTTTGGTTGAAGTGTAGTGTTGCACAATAACATGTTTTGACTGGGTAACTTTCCATAGTATTTTGGTTACTACTAGGAGAAAAAAATCCTTTTGTATATTAGCTCTTTAGCCACTATATGAACTTGCCTGTGATTTCACTGTATCTGTAATCCACAAAAACACTAAATAAGAAGGAATGTGTGATTAAGAGGAGTTGTCATTGTTTATATTTAAGACCTTTTAACAAAGAATAATTGTCCAGTTACTATCTCAATAGTGAATCAGTAATAATGTTTGTTACTTTCTTCTAATGAAGAAATGCTGGAAGGAGGTAAAACTTTGGTGATGGTCACACTCAATTTACCAGACAAACATGAAATAATTAAGTTACATTGATTTCATGGAATGGTCGTAGTAGACCCCTACACAAACAGTTTTGTCCTTTATACTCTGAAGGTGGCATTACTCTTAAAGCATTTCAGTTACAGAAAAATATGAAACAGTTACTAATAGCATGCATTTTGGATGCAATTACATCCAAAATCAAGCAGAATAAAACAAAACTAGGGAAAATCAGTATTACATCCATATGCACTCTTAATCTCATAAGCATAAATACTGAACAGTTGAAGATTTAGGACAGGGTTTTAAATGGATTTTTTTTAATGGTCGATCATAACCATGGCTGTTCTAAATGCTCATTTTTACTGGTAGATGTCCCTACTTATTTATGACTTTCAAATGATGCTTTAATAAACTAAGTACATTACTTTGTTGGTCACCTCTTGAGTTCTACTTCATTTTCTGCATCCTGTGACAGTTACAGATGCAGTTAATAAGCAGTTAATCAGCTGTCAGTAATATATTTGTTATCATTAACAGATAATTGAATTTAGAGTGGTCCTGTCTGGAATATGAAGCAGGTACTAATAATGCTATCCTTTACTTCAAGTAGCTAAGTTTTCTCAGTGGTAAATGAACGCATCTACTGTCCTCTTGACATACACACAAAGCTTTCAGCTTCTGAGTCAGCTCTCACTCTTCTCACTTAAATCAAGTCATTTTACCCTACATAATTTGCCAAGTAACAGTAAGTAATTTTATGGTATATTTGGCAATAGTTGCATATTGATTAATTAATGAGTCTGGTATACGGTTTCTTATGTTGTTTTAAATTTTATCGCAGTTAACAGAGCAGATACTTCTAAAAGAGTGGTTCTCTCAGAATTTTTCTCATATATCTACTTGTCTGTCCTAGACAGCACTGAGATGCTTTAAAGATGGATAAATAACCCTGCTCAGTGAAAATATATTGATTTAAGTCCATCAGGATCTTGTACATAGAGCACAGTGCTGGATAGAATCAAACAATTCCAATTGTACTGTGCTAATACAGAAAATTGCTTGTTACCTTTCTTACTTTTTCTTATTGGAACAAGACATATCTAGTTCTGATATTGCCAATTCCCCCATTATTTATGTTTAGGTATCAGGTTATTATGAAATAAAATTGGTAATGAAAAAAAAAGTAAAGCATGTTCTTCAAGAAGAGGAAGGATATCTGGGCTTTTTATATACACAGAAAAAGTAAATTGAGTTGATATAAATTCTGAAATATGTCAACATTTAATTTCACAGGTTTTTAAAAGTGACATCTCCAGACCTTCTTGGTATAACTACACTGTATAGTGCACTGCAAAAGCAATATCACGGTTAGGTCTTGCAGTGGAAGCTATATTCAAACAGATCAATTAGCTTTGCAGGATATATAAACCCTGAAGAAGGAACGCTGCACTAAAAATATGATTGGACTTTCTCTGAAAACTCATTCAGAGGCATTCCTGGTACAGACTTGTCCTTCAAAAAGCACCTTTTGGTTAGAAATTTCACTTTAAATCTAAAAAGAATAAAATTGACCTATAATTAGCAATTTTTCTCTTTTGAACTTTCTTCTCATGTTCAATTCAGAGAAAAAAAAGGAGAAAATAAACAGATATTAATATAAAATGATCTATTTTCCCTGTGTATTGTATTTTGACACTAAAATGGGGGGTTGGGGGGGAAGGGAAGCCAAACAACCAGGAATGTAAGTACTAGTTACTCAGCATTAATATAATTATTCTTCAAGGTAATCTGTCCTTGTGCTTCAAGTATATTCCAGTTTAAAAGTAATGTGTGGTGATTTGACATTTGGACTAGTATTAGAATGGTGTTCAGTTCTAAGGGTGTCATCTGAGAACTGGCCATCAAAGATGGCCTAATTCACACACAAAGTAGGTGTTCCTGGTGGGAGAAAAATTTCAGCACAGGACCTTGTGGCAAGGACGAGAAATTATTGGATCATGTGCTGAAGAGTCAGAGGAGGATTTCAAGGAGAGAGTAACGATAATCTGCCTAATGGTCAACTAAGCTAATTTTTAAAGGTCTAGAAAGAACAGCAATGCTAATCACAAGTACTTCATATACCTAAGCTGTATTCACATTAGCTGGATAAACCCAGTATTTCATATTCTTTTCCTGAAGCTTCTTTTATTATTCTTTGGATCTTCTAGTTGTTCTTTTTGCACAAAGGGACTACTCCTTTAATGGTTAAAGTCTGACAGCAATGTACTGGAACACATCAGCATGAGATATGAAGTTTGATTTTTATTCATTCTTGATCATACTTTTAGAGTAAAGATACTGGAACTACTTTAGGACATAATTCAAGATCCCTTTTAAAATGTCCCTGCTGGACATATTTTGCTGATGAGCCTGATAGTGAATCTGACCTTGCTGATATAATATAATCTTTACTAAACAGTAAACAATGGTTTTAATCAAGATCTTAAATGTTTTACAGACAGAAGTTCTTTAAGTGTTTCCTGGTTTACAGAGTCAAAATGAGCATTTTGCTTTTGTTCTTGCTCCCATTTCTTAATTTTAATTCTCCCCACCCTCAATGTCTTATCCTTATAAATCTTGACATCTAAAGGCAATTGTTTAAAATATTTTTAATACACTGACAGCTGCTAATAATATAGATGATTGTATGTTGTTAGTAATGTCTTTGCTACATCTTGCTGAAAAGGAAAGACAAAATGATGTGAGAAATTCTTCGTGGGAACACACTTCCTTCTCTATCTGTAGCTTGCACATGAGAAAATCTATTGCCTTCCTTTGCACTCAAAACCCTCTCACCTTCTAAAAGGATGGGCATCAGCATATCTACACTGGGGAGTTCATGATTACACAACATTGAACCCACATCCTTATGATGAAAGTAAATATTTAGGGACCATACATACACACTAGCAAGAACAAATCATAGAATCATAAGATAGTTTGGGTTGGAAGGGACCTTAAAGATCATCTAGTTCCAAGCCCTACCATAGGCAGGGACACATTCCTCTAGATCAGGCTGCCTAGGGCCCCATCCAACCTGCCCTTGAACACCTCTAGGGTTGGAACATCTGCAGCTTCTCTGGGCAACAGGTTTCAGGGTCTCACCACTCTCATGGTGAAGAAATTAGTCCCCTTATGTCTAGCCTAAATCTTCCCCTCTCCACTTAATACCCATTCACCCTCATCCTATCACCAGAAGCTTTTGTCAACAGCCCCTCCCCAGCTTTCTTTCAGGTACTGGAAGGTTGCTATAAGGTCTCCTTGGAACCTTCTCTTCTACAGGCTGAACAATCCCAAGTCTCTCAGCCTGTCATCATATAGGAGGTGCTCCAGCCCTTGGATTATCTTTGCAGACCTCCTCTGGACGCATTCCAACAGTTCCATATCCTTCTTATGTTGAAGATTCCAGAACTGGACACAGTATTCCAAGTGAGTTCTTTCAAGATAGGAACAGAGGGGCAGAATCACTTCCCTCAACCTGCTAGCCACGCTTCTTTTGATGCAGCCCAGGATACAGTTGGTCTTCTAGATTGCAAGCACACATTGCCAGCTCATGTTGAGCTTCTCATCGACCAGCACCCCCAAGTGCTTCTCTGTGGGGCAGCTTTCAATCACGTCATCCTCTATCCTGTACTGAAAACAGGGATTGCCCTGACCCAGGTGTAGGACCATGACTTGGTCTTGTTGAACCTCATGAGGTTCTCACAGGTCCATTTCTCCAGCCTGTCCAGGTCCATCTGGACGACATCCCGTCTTTCCAGTGTAACAACAGCACCACTCAGTTTGGTGTCTTCTGCAAACTTGCAGATGGTGCACTCAATCTCACTGTCAATACAATTGATGAAGATATTAAACAGTACTGGTCCCAATACAGACCCCTGAGGGAAACCACTGGTCATGGATCTCAATCTGAACTTCAAGCCATTGACCACTACTCTTTGAATATGACCATCCAACCAACCAAATTGCTTGCCATGCATGAAGTGAGCTGGCCTTGGCTCAGAGCCAAACATCTGGACAGCCACTTGCTCAACAGCACACCCTCCAGTGGCATGACGAGAGGGAGAAAACAGGAACAGATGGAGATGGAGAGAAGATTAGTGGATCAAAAGGGAAATTCTAGTGGTTACTACTCAGCAGTGATAATTTGTGATCAGGGAGTGACATGGCATGGAGGGCAAGTGGGTCTAATTGCAAGAATGGATTAAACTGGCTGAAAGCAGAAATGACAGATACAGAACAGACACTTTTTAAGGGAGTGAATTTTCCCTTCCATGTTGCCTTGCAAATCATTCTGAAATGGGAGCACTAAGAGTGCTGACCATATTTAGGTACGAGAGCTGGTCTGGGGCATGGACCCAGGGCTGGGCTGAGGTACCCCACATAACCTACTCCTGGGATTGGCAGTGGTGCAAGTGTATATATGGAATCTGCTTGTGATGTGTCTTTGCAAACTCCATGTAGAACTGTGTATTGCAAAAGGACTCTGCACAATTCATTGTTCATTACATTTTTCTTTTATATTTAAGCATAATATATGTTTGATTTACCTCAAGAGGTACCATAACAATTTCCCAACAGGGTCAAAATACCAGACAATCACTTGCCAGTTACTCTATGGACAAAACAGACATGGCTTTGAGAAATTTGATTTAATTTATCATTAATTAATATAAATATTTGATTACAGATTATGTTATTAGGGTACAAAAACAAGCAAGAAAAGAAGCAAACATTTACACATAGAGGGAAAACACCTTTCCTCCCTCTTTCAGTTGCTGTGAGTTCCTTCAATGTCACTCTCAGGCTCTGCTTTGCTGTAGATGCCTCTCCTTCCTGTTTCTTATGGCCACAAGTTACATTTAGTCCCTTCAGCAAGGCAATGAGCACCATGGGGTGTAAGGGTGTAGTGACCAGGGCATAGTGATTTGCCTCTGCTGCCTCCTCATTACCACCCTTTTCTATGCTTCATTGTGGATCCTCCATAGATCTCTGTCCTCTAACCTTGGAGTCCCGTGAGCTGTTTCTTGCTCTTTTCTTCCCTGCTACACAACTGCATTTTCTGCCCTTCTTTAAACACACATCCCCATAGGTGCCACTGCCTTGGCTGAGGGATTGCAGTAGGTCTGTTGGAGACAGCTCAAACTGGTTGTGTCTAGCATGAGGCTGCCTCAAACTCTCTTCATGGAGGCCACCCCTGTAGCACATCACTGTCAGCACCTGGGTACTGACACCCAAAACAATTTGCATGCAAATGTGCAACTGTATGTTAATTATAAGCCTGAACATTGCTGGAGCTATTTGATAATAGGGCCATGGGACTAAAATTTACTTTTAGTCAGAGAGAAATTAAGTTTTCTGTGGCTGCTTGACTGCAAAAGTTCTAGGTATACCACAATGAATAACACAAACCATTTTGGGAAGGATTTTGATATTCAAAATATTCAAAGCATGGCCTCAAAACTTATCAGTGAAGAAAAGCAAAGTAGTCAATAGGTTTCAATAGGTTTTTTT
>WAAB01011525.1:95248-154579 GCA_013389865.1 Piaya cayana | reverse complement strand
GCCTCTTCTCGCAAGTGACAGGGGACAGGACAAGAGGGAATGGCCTCAAGCTCTGCCAGGGGAGATTTAGGCTGGACATTAGGAAAAAAAATTTCACAAAAAAGGTCATTGGGCATTGAAACAGGCTGCCCAGGGAAGTGGTTGATTCACCTTCCCTGGAGGTGTTTAAGGCACGGGTGAACAAGGTGCTAAGGGGCATGGTTTAGTGTCTGATAGGAATGGTTGGAGTCGATGATCTGGTGGGTCTCTTCTATGATTCTATGATTCTTTGAATAGTGGCTATCTGTGGTTTTGCTGAGAGACTTAATGTTTCTGTGATGCTGCTAGTCCTACCCACCCATCAGATCAGTTATGAGTGCCCAGGAAGGACTCGTTTTTCTCAACACTGCAAAAGGCAATGCAGACAAGAACAAACTGCAAAGCCATGCACCTGCTCTTCAGATATTCTACATCTGTACTGGAAAACTGAGGCCTTGTAAGCATAAGAGTTTGTGAAAGTGCAATTAAAAAAACCTACCTTTTAATTGCAACAGAAAAAAAAGTGCACCATTATTTGCAATCCCTTTAATAGGCAGGTTTCTCCTCTAAAATGTGAAGCATGGAAAAGGTTGCTGTAAGCTGGGGCCTTGGAGACAAGCTAGTGTCACAACCATGGAATGCGCTAAAACTCCTGTGAAGCACAGGCCATTACCTTTCCTTGCTCACAACAATAATGAAAGCTAAATGACAGTTTAAGAAGTGTCTACTATTTAATCTAAAACAGAAACAAATCAGGAAATGCCCAGTTCTTGAGGCAGTGGAAGGGCAGATCGCAACTTTTTGTTTTGAAAAGACACCTCAAGACTCCTCTTCTGCTGACTGTCAAGATCAGTCTTGCCAGATCACAAGAAGCAAACAATGCAAGAGAGATGTGCTGGGTAAATTAAATAACTCTTATAGGACAGAGAGGACACAAATTAGAAGCACTATAGCTACTCCTGCACAAATTAGATTATCCAAAAATGTTTTGATCTAGTAATTTGGCATGCTTTAAAATACACAGGATTTTAGCATTATTTTGTCATCAAAGGGTACGGAGTACTCCACTAACAGTTACCCAATGCTCTCCAATGTGAGTAGATTTTTGGATGTTCTGTGATTAGTTAGACAGTGATTTCTTTCCTCTCCTGAAATTCACATCTTAAAATTTATTGCAAACCAAAAACCTCTCTAGGACATGTTATAAAAACTGAAAAAAACCCTGTATTTGGTGAAATGTATATATTTAATAATCCTGAGAAGACTTTTAAATATTATATGCTTATAAATTCAGGGGAAGGGAAAATAAGTAAGATGAGTGTCTGAGAAACAGAACAGGATTGCCAAGAAATTGACATCATTTTGAGCCAGAAAAAAACTGGCATTAAAAACACACACCAGCAAAGTTGAATGTATCAAGTACACATACTCAGCCCCCCTCTCTACAAACTAATCAAAGAATTTTAGTCAATTAAAAACAGATGTGATTCCTGCTAGATTTCCTTTGCTGATTAAATAGTTTTGAAAACTGCAGGTCAGAATAATACTATGTCAAACTTTTCATATCTCTTATCCTAAATCCTCATTACTGCTGTAGACAGAGTAAAGTGTCATATAACTAAAAAGGTGACAACTGATGCTTTCTTTCCCAATCTTTTTTTTATACTTACCTATACACATACAAACACACAGTTTGCTAGAAGCTTGATAGTATCTGTTTTCCCAAAAATATAAAAAAAATATATTTGATGTTTTTAATGGCAACTCAGCATACAATTCTGTATATAACAATGCAACTGTCTACCAATTCAATTAGCATTGGCACAGCTCTGGAAATGCTGGGAGGACTTTATTGACAGAATAATTATTACTTAGCACTTTACATATTCAAGAAACATATAGGTCAGTGTTAATCAAAGCTTCAACAAAGACTCAGTTCTCAGCAGCATGAAACATCTTGCCTGAAGAATCTTGAAAGTGACCAATATTTTTTTGATTCATCCTGTTGCTAACAATTACTTATTTGTAGAATATCTGTATATAAATATATGCTTTACATACAGGAATTGTATGCTATGAGAATGATCATGTACTTTAGAATAATGTACTGTTAAAAATTCCCACTGCCAGTAATGGGAAGATCATATATAGTAGATTTCCAGTTATTTTTTATTCTTTCGCTTCTCTTTTGGGTCCTAAGATTTTTTTTTTCATACAGAAGCTGAACATCTGCTTGGCCTTTTGAGGTAGTAAACCACTCATTTTACAGATAAATAAAAAAGTAAAATTAATTTGTCCCACTAAGGCTAGTCATGTAACTACTACTTTCACAGGCAATGCAAGCCTAACTTCTCAATGCTTTATTAAAATGATTCAAACAGCTTCCTTTAATAAATTCTTCCTGACTAGTATAAAGCTAGCACCATCCTTCCGATGTACTTCAGCAGTGCCTGTAAAGGGTAACTGGGAGGGTAATTATGAATGAAAACCAAATCATTTCAGGCTACAAGACTACCATGGAAACCTCTTCTGAAGGGAATGAAGAGGCAGGAATCTAAAGTACATCTGTTAAAACGAAGCTTCATATTTTAATCAGTTAAATAGTACTCAGCTCATGACAGACCAACATATCAGTGACTCATGCTGACTTACTGGAAATGAACAAAAATTAATGAAAATTTGGAAGCCTCTTGAAATCTTCCTTTTAAATTAACCATAGCTCTCTATGGATAAATCTTACAGAGATGCTTGAAAAAATGTAAAGAATCAGTCAAGGGTTATCACAGCAGTTCCACAAAATGTACTTACCCAAGCAAGAGTTCAGGTGAGCGGTACCATCTGGTAGCCACATACTCTGTATAGTTAGCATTGCTTCCTTCAGAGAGATTACGAGCAAAGCCTGTCAAAGGAACAGTGTGATTATACCCTATTTTAAGTACAATATAAAATCAGAATCACCACTGACTTTGGCAGTAAGAGATCACATCTATCTAAATAGAGGTAAATTGTCTACAATCCTTAGTGCAGAATGCCTCTAACAATTGTTTGTCTATTGAAACGCAAGCTTTTATTAATATGACACTCAAAGTCAGCATGTCTGCTTTAATGACTACTTTACTTGTGTACTCTCCTCAGACTTCTATGTGGGTTTTGCTATTACTTTTGGTGTTTTTCCAGAAGCAAAACAGACTGGTAAAGCCACCTGTCAGTATGCCATCCAAGCTATAGAACTACTGCCACTAAATTGCACTGAGATGCTGTTTGCAGAAGAAGATTCATTACACTAGAAACGTAACACATGCACAGCAAGTAGACTCTTCCACTTACTGATCGCAACTGCTACAGTCTCGTTGCACTCAGTTTTTAAAACTGGTCAAGAAACTGCATATTATTCTCATCTAAGAACGCTCCCTCCCTGGAAGGAAGGAACAGGGTTATCTCCCCAAAACTACAGAAGGCAGGAGTCTACCAATGACTAGCAAAAATGCCTTATATCTGCGTTTGGTTCACTCCATATGTGGCAGCTTCCCAAGCAACTCTGTTTTCAGAAAAGTATCAAGTGTCTTACTGTTTTCAAATAAATAATTAATAACAGGGTGATACTGAAGACAGACAGATCTCAGCAGCAAGACTCTAGATGTGCAGGCTCCTTCCTAGAGCTCAAACCGAGACAATTTTTTTTTGAACTGACGCACAGAAGCAATGTTTTCAAAATGCTTTCTTACTGGGACATGGCATTAATTGGCCACTTGGTCCAAAACTCACTTCACTGGAATCACGATGAGTCTTGCATGAATGATGAAGAAAGGATAAAATTTCCAAAGTGTTGCAGACGTAAAAGGCATAACTTCATTTTCAGAATCACTAAGTGCTACTTAAATGCAATAGTAGTTTTTCTTTATATATGAATTCCAATGCAGAAGCTGCAAAAAATTGCTTTTCCCATATGACTATGCCTATAAGATTGTAATTCCTCATTTTTTATTATTATTATTTTTAATTCTGACAGTGTATTTCAATTGGCAGCTTATTACGAAGAAGACCCGACTCATTGACCTCTACGGAACACTAATTTACTCCCAGCTGAAGTAAAGGTTTGGATGCAGATTATTATTAAACTAGTGATTTGAGAAAACAATGATAAATTTGTTACTGACAAAGACTACAGCTGCTACTCTTTGCAATATACCTCTGCTTTCAAGAGTTCGTAAACTAAAAAGCATGTATAATGAGAAACAGATATTTTGAAGTTCTCCCAAAATAACAATTCTGATCCGTTCCTATAAAGTCTAACAGACATTACTGATGCTGATGGAGAAAAGCTGGAAAAGATTTTTTTCTTACATGCTATGTTGGGTCTGGGTAAATTTCTAGACACTATTATATTCAGAACTGCTTAGGCAGTTCTGTGTTTGTTTCAAATTTCATGATCCATTTGGTTAATTTTGTTAGTGAAAAATACAATCACGTGTTTAAAGAACAAAGGGAAGATAACCAGGAGCTACACTGAAGAAATGGGACAGCCAAAACGTACAGTGGGATGTCCTAAACAGGAGGAGTGGGGGAGGCATCACATGACAGAAATAATCACACATGATATTGTAAAGCGCAGGCCTGGCAGCCCACCAGAAGAGTCAAGTCAAGGATGTGTCCTCCTCACAACAGACCAGTCTATTGGAACACTGTCACAGTCAGCAGCTACGAACGATGTCTAGGGACCAGCAGCAGCTAAAGTAGTCTGAAAAAAAAGCATCAGCCCACAACTTTACAGACTAAGTGCTAAACAGATTTGAAGTGGTAAGACAGAAACAAAAATTATCATCATGAGCTTCACTGTCATCTTTATATTGTTGGGTGATGCAAGAAACCATTTTATGGATTTACTACTGCTCTGACTCTGATATCATGCTGAAAGATGACGGACAATTACTAACTCGAGAAAGCATAATAAATTTCTAAAGCTACAATTACTTATTCTTTGTCACAGTGGATGTAGCTTATTGTTCCATCCTCCAAACTGTGCTGAGGTATTACGAATAATTTTTTGATACAAAAATAAGAGAAGCTAATTCTGGAAAAGATTAGGCTAACTCTAAACATTGAGAAGGAATAGACTATAAGGTGAAGGCAGAAGGCAGTTTGGGCTAGAGCACCTATGAAAGCAATGGAGTTAGCAAATGCACCATGATGCAAGGAGGGAGATCAAGCAAAATAAAGATTTCAAAGAACAGTAAACAATTCGGAACAGGGTAGGAGAGATGTCAAGGAAAAGGGTGTGAGGAAAAAAGGAAAAGATTTTCAGTTCCTTTATAGAGAAATAAGGCAAATTTAAGTTAGATATAAAGTAAATCATTCTAACATTAATGACAAGCAAGTACTTAAATAGGTACCTAGGCATACTAGGGAACCTCCATTATTGAGAATTTTAAGAATAACCTAAGCAAACATCTGTCAAGAATGACACAGACATTCTTAATCCTTTCTTTGAGTAGGTGGAAGAACTAGTGAATTTCTTGAGGTCTTTTCCAGTGCTGTGCTTCATGATTTCTATGCTCATGCATCTACAGAGAATAAAAGATTGCTAAAACAAGTAATTTTGAAGCCCTGGTGTTGAAAAAGCAAACACACTAGGCAGAAAGCCTAACTATTTCCAACAGCAAGATGCATCTGCTGTAACCAGCATTTTGTACTGTTCTCTTTTTCCACTTCTATTGGCAGAAATGACACCCACACAACATGTGTCCAGGCAAGCACCACATTCAATCTCATTTTTATCTAGCACAATATGTACAGAACACATGGCACAAGGACTATGAAGCTCTATCTTATTAAAAATCTATGAACTTTTCTACTCAAACTGTTTTGTCCACTGGGCTAGTCAGAAACACCCAATTACTTTAATATCTGCCTTGGGATGGATGCATAGACCTTTTTTTTGCATTTGTTACCACATGAGGAACGTGGCACTGTATGTGACAAATACTTGTGTTCAAAAACATGAATGAAGCTAGGCAGACAGACAGCATCCATCAAATCATGTTAAAAGGCCAATAGTTATAACCGAATCTGTACAAGTTCAGGAAATACTTGCAGCTACTGCCTTTCTGACAGACGTTTTATAGCAATAGCTTAAACTACTAGCAATAACGTCAATTAACAATAAGGCTAACAATTAAAACTGATCCCAAATGACACAAGTTGCTTGGAATTTTAAATTCAACTAAACCTGAAACACTGATCAAAATTCAAACTAATCCACATGACCACTAAGAACAACAAAAATTCCCATAACACAGCTGGTGCCCAGCACTGTGAGTACATCATGATAGTACATCTTTTCCAACAGAAGAAGGAGAACATGTCTGGTCAAGCCAACAGGTCAGAACATCACTGCTGGTAGAATTTGCATTGTCTCTATCTAGTCAGAAAACTGACTAGTTCTCCAAAATGTGATCATACCAATTGCTTGACTTTTTGTTTTCCTGTAATACTGCTGCAGAGAGGGTATTGGCATGAGCTCTCACACACAAAAGATCTGTTAGCTGATGGTGTACATGAACTCTATGGTGGACATTACTTTCAAGGGTGACATATTCCCCACCTGCCCCACAAAAAAGGCGGCAGGGAGGGTGATGGTTAGGGAAGATCATCCCGGGATGGTCCTTCCCCATGATGGGATAGGAGGTGAGAGTGAACAGTTCCCATTAGGAGCCACTCCTACTCCTATTGGCTATTCCTGCTCGTGATGCTGTTAGCCCTGACTGGAGCACAGTGGTCAGGGGTAGGTACTGCCTCCTCACTGGTTGCTACTCTCTGTACAAAGCTGCAATTGGGCCTTTTAAACAGGCAAAGCCAGTGCAGGGGGTAAAGGGTGGAGAGGAAGCAAGGCAGAGGAGAGCTCTGGACCTACCAACCCCAGTGGGGTTTGTTTCCCAATGGAAAGGCCTTGACAATAACTGTGGGATAAGGGAAGGATCCTGCCCCACCAGACCTGGGCAACACTACCATGGAAGCCTAAGCACAGAGCTGCCAGAAGAGGGTGGCCACAGCGGTGCAGACAGGAGTCCCGTGGCTACCAAAACAAGCCAAGCACTTAAGGCACTCAAGTACCCTGATGATCTGTCAGAGCTGTGCAGTTACTTACAGTGCAGAATAAATTGCCCTCAACTGAAAGAACTTGCATGGACCAAACCTTCTAAGGTTTTTCCTAGAACAGTTATTGTTTCTGATTGCTTAAGCAAAAATGCCTTCAGGATTAAGAGAAATAAGCAGCACTGCAAATGGCAATTGCCTTTTTTTATGTTCCTAAAAAAATACTTCATTTTTTTAACAGTTTGTCTTTTCATTCAAAATCGCAGAGGTTTGAAATGACAGCTTTCAAACCACTCTCACTGAAAAGTGCCCTTGGGAAGCACTTTTTTATTTACCAAGTCAAACTGTAAGCTTTTTAGAGGGAAGAAAATCTTATTCTATGTTTATGTAGCATTTAGAATAAAAGTACATATTGCTGGAACAGTGTATATTCTGCTTTGTCTTCTGGGGACTACTCCTATGGGCAAAGTTCACCTTGTGCTTATATGCTGATACTTCAAAACCTTAAAGCAGATATTAAACAGGTATTGATAACTCAGGAAACATCAAAGTTAGCATTATACACACAAGTCTGACTCTATCCCCCAGCCATTCAGTCATTAATCATATGTGAATATGTGATTCCTTAATTAATACAACAATAAAAGTTGACCTATATACAGCAGTTCATGAAAGCCAGTAGTTTAAAATTATATAAAAAGTATAAGTTTATTTTATCTTTTCTAAATAAGGAAGAACAATTTCCTTTAATATGCAGGTCAGATAAATGCAGTTTTCCTAGCCTCCTACTCAGCTTATTACCTGCACTGTTCTCAGCTAAGTGCCAATTACACTGTTAGTAAAAACCTCAAATATAGGAAGAGAAAAATGCAGCATTTCTATTGACATGTTAATATAATTACTTCACAGGCTATGTAACTTAAAGCCTACAGATCTTTAAAATTAAAGTACCAGTCCACAAACCTGAAGAAGCAATCAATTCTAACCACTAAAAGGGTTTTAAACACTTCAAGACTTTGGTTAAAAAAAAAAGCAACAGGTGTCTTTTTCACTTACCAAAGTCACACAACTTCAGAACATCATTGTGGCTTATTAAAAGATTCTCTGGCTTGATATCTGCAGTATCAGAGTGAGATAGAGGAAAAAAAAATGCGTTTAACATCTCTTTTTAATTTTGAACTTTGTCAACAAATATTATTTCATTATAACTTATTTAGAGATATTCAGCAATCATAAATGAAGCATTACAAGAGTAACTGCTGAAACAGCTTCCAGCAGTTCTGTGAACATGTAGAATTAATCTTCTGCCTTTTGAAGTCTTTTAAAGTGTTCCCCAACAAAACATGGGAAGATAAAAGGTGTTTACAGACATTCCTGGGCAGCAAACCAATTCACAGAATAACTGCACACAGCAAAATTATACAAAGAACTGACACTTAATTACTCAGTTAACCAATAAGATGCTGAGTGTGTTGTGCTCAACATTTTCAGTTATTATGATCTTGATAACTTCTTGTCAATATTTTAGAAAAAGTATGTTTTCTAGTTTAAAGCCTGTTTTTTTTATTCCTATAAGGTCCCTCCTCAGCCTCCTTTTCTCCAGGCTAAACAACCCCAGTTCCCTCAACCACACCTTGTAAGACTTGTGCTGCAGACCCTTCACCAGCTTCGTTGCTCTTCTTTGGACGCAATATAAAGTAATTAATTATATTTACGTTAAATGCAAATTGCTTCAAGTTGTAACATCTTTCCCTTTAGAAAGTAAATTCCAACTTGGGGCTTATTTCCATGTAGAGAACTACACACTTACCTCTATGAACAATATCATTCTTATGGCACCAATGAATTGCTTTAATTAACTGGTAGATGTAGCTTTTCACTTTTTCTGGTGGAACTCCATTTGGCATTTCTTCTAGCAATTCAAGCATATTCTAAATGTTTAAAAGACATTATTTAAAAGAGTTAGCTGCTGTAAATTAACATGCTTTCAGCATTCTGAAGCAACATACTTAGGCCAGTGAGCCTGGCTATGAAAAACCAGTGGTTTAACATTCATGAAGTGTATTTTAATCATAAGTGTGCTACTAGCGTTTTCAGTTCAGAGAAAGCACTTGTGAAGGCAATAATCCTTAAAGGTGAACCACAAATATATCACAAGGTCTAAAAGACTCTCATCAAACCACTTATCCCAATTATCCTAAAACTTTAGTTACAAGAAGTTGCTTAAACAGAAACACCAGGTCAATGTAGCTACATGAAGAGTTTCGTAGAGCACAGCATTTTGTAAGTAGTGACTGTACTTTAACATACTGTTTTCTTCATTATTAAGATACTTGTGCTGTTTGGACGTAGCAGGGCCATGATTAATCACAAACCATATCTGTATGTATAGCTATAGTTAAAGCAACACAAGCCTGTTAGTGCAAATGAAGTCATAGATATAAAAATGTCTCAGAGGCATACATAGTACCTAAAGAGTATCCTATAGCTGTGTTGATATTGAACATATTCACACTACAGTAACCATGGCCATATTAACTGTTCTGTGGGCATGCACAGGGAAAAAAAACCCTGATTGTTTAAACTTGTAAATTTCTTCTTTGAAAAACAACATTTGGATTTCCATTACCTTAGCAAACGTCCCCAGTTTTGCACAATTAGAAGTACAAAGAAGTTTATCCTCTGAATCCTTAACGCATAATGGGCAGCAGCCACAGAAATAGGTATTTTGGCTATATTGCCTTACACAACTCGTTTAAGAATGGATTTGAGTGTTTGGTCAGATTTTCCATTTAAAATAAATTTACCCTGTCTTTGACAAATGTTTTCTTTAGCCGTGTAATACAATTTTTGAGGTTTCTCTTGTAAAATACTTTAGAAAACACAAATAAAAGACAAACTAAATGGAGACTTTTATTATATTTGAAAACATTTCTAAGTTTCGCGGCCTGTGAATAATTACTGGAACTTATGTGCTTGAGTCTAAGTTTCCTTAGAAATACAGTTCAGATGTAATAAAAGGAATTTTCTGTTAAGAGACCATACTGATTTCAGTTAGACTCTTCTTCCACATGGAAGCCCGTGGATCTGGATAAGTAAGTCAAGAAGTTAGTGTTACAAATATGAACTGAAATAGGAGCATCAACACAGTGAGACATAATCCTAGATGAAGACATTAACTAAGGGGATGATGAATAAAGGGGATCAGACTGAATGTGAATTTCAGTAATCTGGATTTGAGCATTGCAGAGCTAAGAATCCCTCAAGGCCACAAGGGGCTCATCACCAGTTAAAGCAAAAATTAGCCTACTACGCTACTTTTTATTTAATTCCTTCTACAATTCTCTCATCCAGAAAATACAGAAATCATCCCGGTCTTCAAAGAAGCTACTGTGGAAACTATTTGATATATCTGAAAATAAGAAACATTTATGAACTGTGAAGATTACCTGAAAATAAAGGTGATCATTAACACAGAACTGACATTAGGCACAAGCTATACATAGTGTCTAGCTTTATCATTATATTATTTTATTCTGATGCAAATAACATTAGATTTTGCAGTCTGATGTTTTTACCAATATTAACAATTATTGAATTATTAAATTAAATATCTTTTATTCAGGCTGCTCGTCTAACCCACTGCTATGGCAAGCTTAGCCAAGTCAGCTATAATACAAAATTAAATGTATGTTCTAAGTTGGTGTGTGATCAAAGACATTCCCACGTGTCTGGAAAAATTACAAGGAACACGAGTGGAACGAGTCAAGCTTTGGATGTTAGATCCAAGTAATATATACCACATTAGATGTTGCTGATCTGCCAAAACTGATTTCTGCCAAACTGTGGGCTCATATAGGTCATCTCACACTGTGCCATAAAGTTAAATGACATAATAAATTGTAAATTGAGGTAAAGGAGACGCAATGTTTAAGTTGAGGAATCTTCCCATGAGAGAGAATTGACTGAAGAGGATTATCACTCAGTTAGACTGCAACACCACACTTGCAGGGTTTTAAATCAAACTTTCAATCATGGGAACAATATCTCACGGGAAGTACAAAGATATATATATTTAAGCTTGT
Source organism: Piaya cayana (assembly GCA_013389865.1). Classification (NCBI taxonomy): domain Eukaryota; kingdom Metazoa; phylum Chordata; class Aves; order Cuculiformes; family Coccyzidae; genus Piaya; species Piaya cayana. The sequence goes on along the minus strand of WAAB01011525.1, from coordinate 143,384 downwards.
GTTTATTTTTTTACTGTGTATCCAAATACTGTCTAATTATTTCCATGAAAAAATGTTAAATGTTTAGAATTCAGAGGGAAAGTCTACCTTCATCACAAAAGCTAGGATACTAATGACAGACCAATCTGTTCTAGGTTGTTTCTACCTGGAAAAAGACCAGGATGCTTGGCAATAGTAGGCCAACCTAAAGAAATTTTGGAATCGTTTCAAATGAGGTCAGGATTGAAAATCATGACAGTGATCTTTGCCAAATCCCTCTAAGCAAGTATTGACAGTGGCCTTGTTACAGAAATATAAAACAAATCGTACTTTTAACAGGGAAGGATGGAGAAAGTTGAAACAAATTCCAAGGTCAAAAGCCTACAATATTGTTTTGGAAGACCATGTCAAGATTCATTACAAAACGTAACACAGGACAGTTAATCAGCTTTACAATGAAACTGGAATAGGAATTTTGCATGAGGTTTTTTTTCTTTAAATTATATGTATTCCTGTCTACAAAATTTGTACATGTTTGTATTCCTACATGGAAGAACTTTTTTCTAATACTAAAACATTGAGTAAAAACAATATTTAAAGTTACCAGTGTTGCTTTCTCACAATAAATGTCTAATTACAACAATTCAGACTATATTAAACTTTCTCCTGTTCCTGTTTTTAGATTAAAATAGCTTCATTTTTGAAGTAATTTCGAAGACTTTTCCAATAAGTTGATGATTTAGCTGTAGCAAGGATAGTACAAACTCAACTCACTTTTTCCACATATTCAAAAACTAAGTATAATTTTCCTCTTCTTCTGAAGGCTTCCTTCAGCTCCACTATGTTCTCCTGTTTCAAAGTGCGAAGCATTTTAAGCTCTCGTAAAGTGGTTTCTTTGACTTCTTCATTTTCTAGAGTGCAAAATAAAAGTGACAGAGTAAAACTTAACTAAAAATGAAAACAGAAAACCCATGTAACAAGTGTTATAAATCTTTATTTTGAACTCCTGATTAAATTCTTTTTCTAGATATTACAGATGAAAAAGATTATTTTGCCTGGATGCTTCCGCACTGGAAGAAAAGTAACTGTGGACTGTGCTATTAATATATCACCCTCATCGACTTCCCTTCACTACTATATGGATTTTCAGTAGGAGAAAAAGCCACAAGAAACTAACCATTTGCATTTCTATCTTTTTCATTATGAAGAGCATCAATAAGCTTCAAAAAATATGTGTATGTGCACAGACCCATCTTCCACCCCACAAATACAATGCATAAAGCACTGGAAAGGTTACTATGTCCTCAACAGAAAGACTGGAATGCAAAGCTCATGCTTGAACAATGATAGATTATTCTGTTTGATTCTAAAATAATTTTATTCTCCAAAATCCATGAGAAATTTTAAATGCAAGCATAGATCTCTAAGACCTGTAAGTTTCTCCCCCAAGGCATTCAATGGACATGCAGCAAAGCAGACTGGTGTAGCCACCACAGAGGGTCGTAGAGCAAGTAGGGATTCAACAAAGCCTTGAATCCAATTTTAGGACTCAAGACATTTAACTGTTGTTTTGGCAATTTAATTGCCTGAAAGTTGTTCAAGAAAGAAGAAGTGGTTTGTGCGCTGTTTATGAGTAACGTGTCTTGAACTGACTGTTTTCTAGAGGATACTACCAATGAAATGTCAAGTAAAGCATATTACATTAGGTTTTATTTTTTATTTACTAAAAAGAAAACCATTGATTTAGTAAATTTGCCGATACAGAAGTAAGGTTCTTAAGAGATTAGGAACTGTTATCCACAGCAGAGCGATAGTAAATAGGATATGACTGCATAAGTTCAAAGATAAATCACAATTGCAGGTCCTGTACTACAAAGACAGTCAGACACAAAGAAAGAACAAGGAAGAGAAATTGTCTTTTCAAGTAAGCAAAAGGCAGAAACAGGCTTGATGGAAAGAGAGAATAGCACAGGTCATGCAATATAATCATCACCAGAAGAGAGGGGAAAAAAAGTGTAGTAGGACAGAAAACAAAATACTACCATCACAAATGTTTTGATTAAAAAATATACAGTTCAGAGCAATCTAAATAATTTCATTTTAAAACTTAGTGCTTGGTGTAGGCTTGCATCAGCCTGATTACATAATTTCACCTACAACGAAACACTCCTTCCAGTGCATTTAGCATGCATATGTAAAACAGCAGCAAAAAATCAGTGAAACAAATATGGCAACAGAAACATCTACAGTATATTCCCATTTCTAATGTACTCCTATATTAATGAGACAGATGTGAAATCAGCTCAATCAAATTCATCAAAAAACTTGTCTCATATTTCCAGAAACTTGTAAACAACTAGCTACAACTCTGAACAGCAGTCATCAATCATGTAAACCAATATTACGTAGTACTCCTGGAAAGCCAGACCTAACAGCACTGTTACATTTTTGTTTCCATTTTCTTGGTAGATAGGCTAATACAGTAATAGTGTTTACAGTTTAATACTGAGATTCACTGCCTAGGATCTGTACTGAATAGACATGTTACTTCCAAAAATCAATTCTTAGGTATCTAATGACCTGATCAAGATTGACATCACAACAAAATGATTTCCCATNGCCAGTACATCCGCCAGCTCTCAAAATGTACTTCTGAATAGCAAAGCTAAAAGATTCATCAAAAATATCCTTCAAGTGTCTGGCAAAATCAGCTGCAAAGTAAGAGTTTGCATTGAATAAAACAGACACAAATCAAACTTTGCCATGTCTAACTGACTGAAAATTACAGTCCTTGTAACCAACCACACTTCCAAGGCCACTAGCAATCCTCGAACAATAACAAAAAGAATAGTTTGCTAAAATAAAGTGGCTGCTGTTTCTTTAAACCACATTGTTAGCTTTTAGTTAGAGCCTTGGTATATGGCAAATCACAGCTGCATTGTCTCAGACAGGGATGACTTCTCTTATTACTTCATCCATGGCTTCTCCTTCTGTTTGTTCTAGCCCATTTAGAGCTAGCTTCTGACGCACACAGGGCAGACAATTGCTTTTGCAGTTGCCTGCCAGTTTTGCCTATGACAGGATATTTGTATTTGCTGTCCCCCAACAAACACAGGTCAGAGACCATGTCATGCCTTGCACTATCTTCGGTTTTATCACTACTGAGTGAAGAACAGGTGTGTGCCGTTCTGGCAATAATTTCCATGTGTCCTGTATTCTGCCACCCACCCTGTCAACACCAGTAAGCCTTGCAGGCAGTTGGCTTTCTCCTCCACTCAGCAAACTCAGCAACATCAGAGAGCTGAGAGAGGGGGGCAAAGAGCAAGTTTCCTGTGGAGAGTAGAGCCTGCTGAACGGAGGACAGAGCTGGTAGCCTACCACCTTCAAATCCTCTCATGGATCCTTGAGAGGTCCCTGATTTTGTACCACTAAAATTCTCAGTGACCTCTCTCTGCCTCCTCCATTTACCACTTCAAGTGCTCTGAACATCTAGATCTCCTACCACAGATGAAGGGTGATAAAGCTCAAAGACTCTGCAAGCTATTTTCTGATCACAGCCAGTCCAGAAATCACTATCATGTATGGCACAGCAGTCTGAGCCATATTAAGACAGATGAACTAAGAAAGAAAGGTAGTTAGCTACCTGGAGTCTGTAATGCAGTCCCTAAGCACGTATGAAGGATCAAGTATCTTCACTATTCAGAGTAATAAATCTTTATAGTTTTAAAATCATGTCTTGATATGAGACTTATTTTAACTGGAGAGTTAAACAATGCAGTTATTGACATGAAAGATTATGCAGCAGTAAAGGTTACCTTCACTGTCTTTGAATTTCTTGATAGCCACAATTTCATGTGTCTCCTGTAAGAGAAAAGCAAAGAAATGGAAATGAACAAAATGTGTTGTGATTTTTCTGGGGTTGTTTTTTGTTCTGAGCATCAGACAAAGAAAAAAACAGCATTCAGATAAATTTCACAAGGCAAAACAAAACTAATTAAAAAACTGGTAAATACCTCAGGCAAAATGCAAGACAAAAACATGTGTAGCAAGGCCACAAAGCGGAATCTCACTATGAAAAAAAAGAATTAAATAGAAAAAACCCATACTTAAATACCTTGTACCAGGTATCAGTTAAAGTTTCAGTAAAGTTGTTTTGGTGATTCTTGTTGCTTAGTTTTTCTGAATGTCAATTTTTTATCTGACCAAAGTATGAGTGTGGGTGCTTATCTTATTAGTAAGCTGAATGAAAATATTGTACTAGCATGCACGTAAGGCTTACAATGAGACCTGTAATTTTAGTTGCCACAAGCTTTTGGGTTTCAAAGTTCAAATACCCAAAAAGAACCTGATTCTAGAAAGGTAAATTCTCTTTCCTTCCTTAAAGAAAAATCGTCATCTTAAGAGAAGCCCATCCAAAAGCAGAATCACTGACTGCATTTGAGTGTTAACCTGTGCAACCTTTTACTGCATCACTGCCTCTGCATTCCTCTATTATTCTCTACTCCCACCAAACCTGCTGATCATAGGTGTCATGGTTTAGCAAATAGGTCACATTTGTCTCTTAAATGAAGAAATTTCTCTTGTGTGGGCAGGAAATTTTTCATCACACGGCCAAAACATAGACAGCATGACATGACTAGTGCAGGTCTGTTCATACAATGCACCTGCATTTTCATAATGTGGTGGAGAAGAATTTCTGAAGTCACAGAATAAGGGTGTGTGAGCAGACAGGCAGTAGGCTACCTGGGTTACCTGGTGAGCTAGATCTAGCTTACACACCAATTCCAAACATCCCAGTTTCATAAAACCCCCAATGTTCCACTATTTAAATTGCATACAAAGGCTGGATTGGAGAACTGAAATAAAAGTGTGAAGCCCTTTGGAATACCAGAAGATGTGTGCATAACAAAATATTGAATAACAGAAACATTTACTCCATTTTTTCACTTCAAACGGTCATAACGCATGAGCCTATAAACACCTGATCCCATTTAAAACAAAAGCACCTGGAAAGACTACAGTGATTAATGCCTTTTAAGGCCTTTTAAAGAAGGTCAATATTTTGAACAAAAATGAGTTTGCAAACAAACATAAGAATACACATATATGTATGTGTATCTAATTTGCATGCTTAAAAATTATATATCCTTTGATCATTATTTGTAACACCTGTCCGAAAAGCTTGGAAACATGTTGTGTATTAAGTGACCAAGCTATACCTACCTCTCACTGAAGGTCAGTTCAGCAGGAGCAGCACATGCTACTGAATCTTAGAGAGAACTTCCATTGCTTTTCTGGTACTGAAACTTACCCTTCGTATATACTGGTCTAATCTTAAGGTTGATACATTAAGTAAATTCAGTTGAAATACTACAAAGGTTCAAGCACTACCCTTTGCTCAACCAGTTTACAGAACAGCAAAGAAAAGGATGACAGAATGGAAGACATAATTCACATTTCAGGTTCAGAGTGATTCTGAAAGGCTTGTCTATAGCTTAAGGATATGATTTAGTAGTGGACAGGAACCATTGGACTTGTAAATCTCAAAGTTCTTGTCCAACCTAGTGATTCTATGAGTCAGTGTCAAATACAGTCCCTAACTATTCTTATTTCAGGAAGCTTACAAACTGACCCATCTAAACTAAACTGAACAGACTATTTGATTGTATTATTACTACTAAGTTTCAGCATTGTTGTATTCAATATCTCTAGCTACAGTAATAATAGTTAACGGTTACTAGCACTATAAAGGATCGCTTGATAATAGTGTAAGTAAATATAGCTTATTTGGCTTCTGGTATTCACTGTTAGGTGCTCTAGCTTATTAAGCCTCTGAAAGGTTTTGCAGCAAAGGAATACTAATTGCCCTGAAAAGCCTCTACTGACTGAAACATGCCTACATTTAGACAGTACGCATAAACCACTTTGCAGATGAGCCAAATTTATCCATTTCACATGAAGGAAAAGAAAAAAATCAGCAACCACTGACTGGCTGTACTTTTATTCTTGAAGCAATGACTAAGTACACAGAAAAAAAAAGTGGAAGTTAAAAGCTGTTACCTCACTCAGAAACCAATTCTGCACCATTCAAGGCATCTAGCCCATGTGGCTTCTCTGCTATATGCTACTGTCCTTGATATGTACAGTTAATGTGATTATTTTGGAAATCAAGTTTTGAAAATTCTTGGGTCACAGTCTTGCAAAGACTTATATAAGGTATGTTACCAAACAGCCTGTAGGATTTTGACTGTTCACAGTATTTAAAGCATGTGTGGCTCTATGAAGAACTAGCACATAAATACGTTAGCAACACACATAGGAAAGAAGGCTATCCAAACAGTTCAAAATACATTTAAGAAATGTTCATTTGAAAAGTTTTATCACCTTATTTTTCAAGTACTCATTAATGGTAGCATAATTAAGCAACCAAAAACTTATAGATGACATATTCTCTACTTTAAACCAAACAAATAATATATTTAAATAACCTGAAGTGAAAGAATACCAAAATAAGACTAGACAACAGGTGCTTTGAGGAGCCGCACTACTAACATTTTGTTCCTCCATAAGAAGAGACATTTGTGTCTAGCCTTCTTGGAGGACCTCATCCTACAAAATTTGACACAAGGCTTAAGCACAGAAAAAAATTCTTAAAAAATAGATAAGTTTATGTCATTCAGAGAGTTACTTCATTCAGCTACAATTTTACTTCCTGACTCTATATGATTACAAGAATTTCTCAAGCATGGATTTTTTAAACAATCAAAAGGATTAGTGTTCATAAAAATCAACAACCATGTGACTAGAGATAATGATATTCAATACTGAGCACGTGCCATGGAGAAATAGCATGTCTGAAGATAAAAGCATGTCTGACTTCTGCTAGGAAAAGTGAAACCAATTGCATTTTCTACTCATGGCTAATATTTACATTTTATAAAAATAATCTAGAAGCAGGAAACAGTCATCTGATCTCACCGATTCATAATTACAGTCGCACAATTTAGATTATCAAAACAGTAATACCGAAAAAAAAATCTGCCAAACACATCCCAAGCTAGTACCTCTTCTGAATAAAGTACTACAGTTTGACTTGCATAAGCATGAGTATATTCTGCAGTATTTAAGTGTTTAGGATAGATCTTTCAATAATCTTGATTCCAGCAAAAAACCACAGAATACTAAACAACCACCAGAGAGGCAACATAAGCTCATGAAACAATTACAAGTCAGTAAAGCACTTGGCTTTTTAATGAGTCACTTAAAATGAAGCTTCTCTAAAAGCAGGAAATTCATTTTTTCAAAGTTACTGCTTATTTTTAGGCAAAGACAGAGCCTCTGGTAAAAAATGATGGAACAGTATGCCTGAGATTTCATAATGCCTTTATTTACTGGAAAATTTATTAGAATTTTTCCAACACATATATGTTACATATTACTTGAGAAACATCTAGAATGAACTGCTACAACTCAATTTTATATTTCATGAAAGCAGAATATTATTTACTAACCAGCTAAGTGCAGCAGAACACTTAGCAGAAGGAAGATCTATGTACCTCACATACCTACTTCAAAGATCTCCACACTGTCTCCTAGTTAAGTTAAAACAGAAGGAAGAGCTAGAGATAGCTTGAACCACTCTGGAAAGAAATATCAGGAAACGACTATTAAGTCTGTGTAATGATGAAAAGCCTTTTTTTTTTTTCTTAAATGTAAGCAGATTGACATAACGTTCTCCAATTTCTTTATCTCTGTCTTCCATAAAGGCTTGCAACAACTGTGTTGTCTGTTCAGATGTTATGAGTAAATCTTTGCATTACCCGTTCCATTTACCTGGTTTAAATGAAATGTAATTTAAGGGAATGATTAATGGCAAGAATTTCTCACCCAACCATTGGATGAACGTGTAAGCTAAATGAGTGAACCATCAGTATGCACATGCTCACCGACTGGGGTCCCCCTTTGAACTGCACCAGCTCCCAGAAGCAGGCTTGAGACACTAAAGGGTTCCCCCTCCGCAGGCGGAAGAAACTCTCCAGACTGCAGTGAGTTTACAGGATCGCAGGATGGCTGGAGCTGGAAGGCACCTCTCAACCAATCTTGAATGTCCCTCATCCCTGCGGCTATTCTAAATAGCGTTAAGAGAGATTAAAAACCTGCTAGGACAAGATTTGGAGCAACCTGCTGTAGCTGACTCTCCTTTGAGCAGTTATTAGGAGACACACCTGAATTCTGAATTACAACGTGTGCATTTCGTATTCTTCAGAAACTTGAGATATACTAATTTATGGCACCCCATCCCTTCTACTTTCCATGAAAGTTACAAAGATGAATATTACCCTTGCAGGCTAGTCCCTCCCAGAGTGATTCAGTTCAGGATTAAAGTTAATGTGCTCTCGGTCCTCTCTGCTTAAATGGAAGAAGTGACTTCCTTAGACTCCCAAGGAAGCCTAAGGGTTGCCATCTCTCTGGACTGAAGTTAGCTCTGTGCAAATTCTCCCTGAATCCTCTCTTACATTATGCTGAAGGCTGGCTTGACATATGACATGGTTTTTCAAAAACATTGGGAATGAGCACTTTCTTTTACCCAAGGTTATAACATTAGCATTTTAAAATTCTGACAACCCTAAAATACTACCCTGAAAACAACACTTGAAGGAAATGAACCTACTCAGTAATTTCTGCTAACTACTAGACTGATGATAGTGGTTATCACTGAAACTTCCATTGTTCCAAATGGGGTTTTCATATTTATTCACAATTTTCTCCAAGCAAAAAAGTAAATATGTGGTCCCAAGAATTTGTACCATGGTGTAATGAGAAGGATCTGGAATAAAAAGTAGCTTTTTAGTACTATAAATACAGCTATTCTAGCTTTTCACAGTAAACTCATATTATTGTATAGTATTTTTTTTAATATAATCTGGCCTTAATTTCATCCTATTGTAGCACTAATCTATAATTTTACAGTTTGACAGTATTGTTTAATCCCAATCCTAGATGTAATACAAACCCCAAAGTTGGTAAATGGCTATAATTTTTTTCTGATCCTGAAAAGTCAATAATAGTGATTTCAGTTTTGTACACCAATCCTTTCCCAATTTGATATTTTTGCCTCTTAGGTCTGGAAACCATGAAACAATTTTGGAATAAAATAAAGCTATTCATAAATAGCATAATATCACATTGGGCAGATACTGGCATTATTTGATTACTTCTTATACCATGACCTTGACACGCAGAACACAAATAATGATAAAGTGAAAAAGTAGGATGGCAACCTGTACTACCTTTATGGTTTCTTTTAAGATACTGCTGACCCCATAAATGCAGAGGTCAGTAGGACGCTTATAACTACACTGCATTACTTAACTCTTCTTTAGTATTAATGCAATACTCCTTCCCTGGAAAACTCATAACTCAAGAGCAAGTAGAATTTATTTGAAAATACTGGCTTTGGGATTTTATTTGTTTGTTTTGTTGTTCTTTTCTTGGGGGTGGTGTTTGTTTTAAGCGTGCATTAATGTCAAACTTCAGTATTAGTCCTACTTCAAGTATCAAAATAGTCCCAGTGTAACTGGCTAAGTGTCAAGCTTTAATTTTGAAATCTCTCCTTCTGCAACCGATAAAATCTATTTTTTATCTGGTACTTCCACATTTTAAATTTGTTGGGTACTTTTTTCCTTATCAACAATTTGACAGGCATTTTTTTAATCTGTAAAACAAGACCTATTATGAATCAAATTCAGACTTGTAAAGCAGGTTCCTGAGGCTAAAACTCTTCAGGTGGAATTCAGTTGCAGACTGAGACATGTAAATTCAGATATCTGCACGTCAGTTGGGTTTTCAAATTTCTACTTCAACAAGCACAGCTGAACAGATTCTAAATTGACCAGTCACTTAAGACATGAAACAAAGGCATGTAGTAGTGTTTCATATTCCCTAGGTAGCTACAATACTCACAAGGTATTGGCAGAAATGACAGAAGATTTAGAGATGTATACTTCCCAGAGGAAAAGCTAGAGATAAGGCATAGCACACCAAGTGCCACCAATAGCAGTAGGAGGTTAAATTTAGGTAAATAAAGTGCACCTTTCATCCCCAAAGAATCATGAAGTAAACCTCCCTCTATTGCTTGACTACATTTCTATCGCCTATACTGGAAGTTCAGATACCTGTACAGGTGCATACATACATAACTAAATTTGTATCTTAACCATGTCATCTTTCCAGGTCTACAAGCATTTGAAAAGCAAATCAAATAAAAGCACATATTCACCTGAAGCATGTATGGGAAATGCAGGAAAATCACATTTGGATTTTCCAGTTGTGGGTAAAGTCAGTTGGAGTGTGGATTATTTTGTTTCTTTTAATTTGAAGGAAAAACATTGATCTCCTTTTGTGGTGTATGTCTCCTGGCCTCCACGACCTTTCAAAGACAATCAAGAGCTGAACTGCTGTAAGGACTCAGTACCTTTGATGGCTGCCTGTCTGGTGCCATTAAAATGCAAAGGGTGAGTTTTGTTAAGTAATGCCTAACTCAGTCTTCACTGACTGCTGGTAATTCATCTTCTTCCTCAACCCTTTCACTAAGCACAGAGACCTGGAAGACTTTGTTAGTGAAGACCAAAGTAAAGAAGGCACTAAGCACCTCAGACTTATCTGGCTCTGCTCTCAATAAATTGCCTGCCACACTCAGCAACTGGCCCACACTTCGCTTATTCAGCCTTTCAATTACCAAAGACCAGTAGAAAGCCTTCTTGCTGCTCCTACAAGTCTCAGCTCTAACTGAGCTCTGGTTTTCCCGACATCATCCAGATCCAGCCAAGCAATGTTCCTAAATTTCTCCTTTGCAGCCTAACTGTGCTTCCCCCTCCTGTATACAGCTTGATTGCATTGAAGCTCCATCATGAACTCCCTGCTTAGCCAGGTCAGTCTCCCGAGAAGTCTACTTGCTTTCGTAAGGCCTGAGACAGACCGTTTTTGTGCTTACAGGATGTTGCTCTTAAAGGACTGCCAGCTTTGCTTTGCCTTTCAGAGCTGCCTCCCATGTTTCTTGAACGTTCTCTGTTCAATGTCTGTACTTACTTCTTCCCCCTTCCAGCTACTTATGATCTTGATCTCCACTATTTCATGGCCATTGTAGCCACTTATTATAATAACTGGAAGGCCCTTCCAGCACCTGTATCAAGAAATACTCCCCAACATCCTCAATAAATCTCTGGGACCACTTACATCCCACCACGATGCCCTTTCAGCAGATGCAGAGTCCCCCATGAAAACCAGGGCCTCTGATTCAGAAGCTTCATCACCTGTTACAGAAGGCTTTGCCTACTTCTCTGNCTGCTGACTTTATAACAGCCTTCAAGTACCTGAAAAGGGCTATAAGAAAGCTAGGGAGGGACTTTCTACAAGGGCATGTAGTGATAGGACAAGGCAGAATGGCTTTAAATTGAAAGGGGGAAGATTTAGATTAGATATTACAAAAGAAATTCTTCACCATGAGAGTGGTGAGGCACTGGCATTGGTTGCCCAGGGAAGTTGTGGCTGCCTCATCCCTGGAGGTGTTCAAGGCCAGGCTGGATGGTGCCTTGAGCAGCCTGGTCTAGTGGGACGTGTCCCTGCCCACAGCAGCAGAGGTGGAACTGGATGATCTTTAAGGCCCCTTCCAACCTCAATCATCCTACAATTCTGATTCTTTACCCTGATCAGGTGGTATACAACAAAGTCCCAAACAATGCCAGTTTCTGGTCTCACCTCTAGTTCTGAGGCACAGGCTCTCAATGACACTGTCATCCATCCCAGAAAAGACCTCCATACTGAGTCACTCCCTAACACAAAGAGAAATCTCACCCCTCTTTGTCTTTTGACCCCACCTTTCCTGAAGTGCTTTTATCCATCTATTGTACAGCTCCCACATTAGTTCTATTTTAACAATTTTTAAATACTAGGTAAATTTTTGATTTAGAAAGAAAACCCATCTATATTGGTGCTGAAGAAAAAAACCCCCCCAAAAAAAGCAGCTACTGTCATTTCCTTGCTGCAGACTTACACGGGAGTTTCACTCACTCTACTTCAACTTTCCCCCCTTATGTACAAATAATAGAAACAACTTGGTATTCTGTAGTGGGCCTTAAACCACCAGAGGTGGTAGTCTTATGTTCAGATACCAAAACAATCATTCCAGACTAGCTCTGAAACAGCAGAAAGTGCTACGGTTGAGGTAATTTTTAGTTTTAACACATTAATCTGAAAGAGAGTATATGTTTGTAGTGACAAGCTTTCCAAACTACAGTGCTCTTGTCTAGAATTCCAGACATGAAAAGTTTTATGTTTCCAATCTAAAAAAAAGAGAATGCTTAAAACTGAAAACTGTTTTGTTTGGGGTTTTTTTCTCCCCATTTTGGGTGCACAAAATGGCATAACACTGTCTTGCCCAGGCAATTCAGTAGGTAGAAGGTGTTACTGAATGTAACCAATGCCCTTTGTAATCTAGTCTCAACCTCTTGATGGGTTTGGCTGTGGAACATTTCATTGATATCTACATTCACCTTAATAATTTGCCATTCCATGTCTTCTACATCATATAGCATCTCCTTTCTCCCCAAGCACCGCTAAGGCTCACAAATATCCAAACAGCCTTTTAATTTCTTTTAGATCTTTAATGATAATATTTTTGTGTTGCTCTCTAGGGAAAGGATGACAAGTTTGAACAGGAAATACCACCTGTATTTTTCTAGTTCTTTGGCTACTTCTTCCAGTACACAACAGTATTATGGAGAGAAAATAATTATTTTTCCCCTCTTTAAGAATTCTGCTGCATTTTAAAAAATACACCTTTTTGCTCTTTAAGTTTTTTCCTCAGGAGATATTTTGTTGACATTATGCCCTTATTAAAGCTAAATTCTAGGGCAATCTTGTAACAGGGAAAGCTTTATAGCTGTAGGTCGTTACTATTTTCTTGTCCTCATTTTTTCCTCTTGTTTTAGCATTACAATACAATAGAGCAGGACTGTTTTTTCATGATGATTTTTTGATCAGTTTATCTCGTTCCTGACTATTTTCTTACCAGCCTGATGGATGCTCTACAGAATTGTAGATCAATGCATTTCCCTAAGACTTTCAATTTAGCTTTTAAAAAAAAAAAAAGGGGGGGGGCTTTTTCCTTGTATGTTGGTCTGGATTTCAGTAGACACCTTCATTTCTTCTCAAAGTCTCTACATTCAAGTTTTCTGAAAAGAAAGGCTTTTCTTCTTTAAGATTATACAAACAGTGCATTCTTTGGGCAATAAAGGAAAAATTCTTCTCTCAAGAAAATTACCCTTTTCCTCTGCCAAGCATTTAAAACTGCAATCCTTTTAGAGATTTTCTCTTTATAGAGTAGCATTAAGGATTAAAATTCAATCCAAACTGCTTAAAAAAAAAGACAGCAGGCAAGATTCATACCTCAAAAAGAAACTGTTGCAGAGGTCAGAGAGACAGGAAGGCTGCCTCTACAAGTTGCACGGTAAATTAACTTTCTTGGTAAGTGGAACATACATGAGGAAATTAAGGAACCTGCACCCAAAGAAGACTTCTGTTATTACTAATTGATGAAAAAGGAACAGTAGATAAGTCTTGTCTTTGTAAAAATAGCATTTCTACAGATGAAATTTCAGCTTTGGAGCCAATTTGAGAAATATAATTTGTAGATTTCCTTTGAGTAGCTTCTGCAGCATCTAAAGACTCATGAATAGATCAGTATATTTTCTCTTACATCTCAAAAAGAAAAAAAAATGTCTAAACATCACACAAGTTTCAGGAAGATTAAAAAAGTTATTCTAATAAAAATTGCCTGTATAGATAAGACTACCTAACACATCCTGCTTTTAGATCTTGCGCGCACACACACGTGCTTTCGAGCTAGGGAATAAAAAAAATCATGCAGAATTTAGGTTCACGGTGAAAGTTTGCTCAAATGTGCCATACAAATACTTCTTGGGCAAAGGGGAAGACAAAACAGTGTCTTGATCTCACCAAATTTACTATCCCAAAGACTGGAAATGATATGAGAGGGGATTAAAAAAAAAGCAAAATGAAGAGCTGATGGACATGAAATATATAGGCTAAAGAGACTAGGAAAAGAAGGCAGAAAAATGCAGGCTAAAAACAGACTGGAAAAGGACAGTGGGATAAGGCACCGGGGCTCAGAAGTTAGCATTAAAGCCAGCATAACAAAGAACCAAACGAATCTGTGAACATTTAAAATTTTACTGAAAGCAAAGGAACAGTGAGAATTCAGAAATAGCTGCAAATTCACTAAACCCACATATCAGTATCATTCTACAGAGTTCTGGTATGCATGGGGGATGAAGGCAACAGGTTACTAGCTACATCATCTCAAATACTAGAAGCTGACAGCTGTGTGACAACTGCGTGGGTATCCATATGGTTTATGTGATGAATTTTTTATTTTAAAAGTCTAGAAAATTATGTGCAAAAAAGTAAGTTTATCACAGTGCATGTATAAGCAAGACTGTATTTGAGGGGAAAAGTAGCATTCTTTTATTAGAACTACTGGTGCATGCAAAAAACCTGAAGCCCTTCTCCAGGTTTAAAATAGAAACATATCTCCAAAGCTAAGTTTAAACTGAGAACAAGTATATTCCGCATTTAAAAAAGACTCAATAAATCTACAGAAAACCTCAAATAATTCCTAAGGTAGAGTCCATCTCCTGTAGCATCAGCCAGGTGAGAATTATATATTCAATGTGCACTGTCAAGGCTTTCCCCACAGCTAATAAAAGCAGGAGAGGGAGGGATGACTTGGCCAGAAGATTACAGATTTTATCAATTTCCAGATGCTTTTTGGATGTTGAACTCTCTATTTCTATAAACTAGGGAGAGTGGTTATGCAAGACCTAGGCACTGAAACAGTGGGCGAGATAAATTCCACCCTAGTTGACTTTGAAACTCTTATGCTTTTATGTTTTACTTTTTCACATATGTGCAAACTTCTGTGTGTGCATGTGTTTTAAAGGTATCTTTCAGAAACACTGCTCAACTACTAGTAACTTCAGAAAAATTACCTTCTCTGCATCAGTGTTCTTTGAGTTCCATTGCTACATTAATATCATTACTGTCCACTAGATTATGTTTGTGATACACATATTAGAAACACAAATAAAGCATTCCAAACTGTGTTACTGAAGTAAGAATTGGTAAGAATTGCCAATGTAACAGTGCAGCATCAATTCTCACATCCCACAAAGCAATCTGGCATAGCTAGCAGCAAGACCAGAATTTCTGAAGCTCATCCTCCTTTAATCTGCACATCAGAGATTAAAGTACATGTTCTCTGGCGAGTATCTTCACGAAGCTATAAATACTTCTGATGTGAGATTTGCATTTCCTTTTCCTGCTATCATGGAAGGTACTACCTGAGATCAACAAAAAACTTAAATAACTTGCAAAGAAGGCCCCATTAGAAGCAGTTCCTTTCCTTATTCTAAGATTCCAAGAGAATGTTTCAGATAAGATCATTGAGTAAGAGCACAGGGATTTGCATGAGAGGCTGTAATAAGAGAAATACAAATATAGAATGTACGTTATATGTAGATCTCCTAGAACTGTATTTCTCTCCATTCCAAGGCACGATGAAGATACATTTAAACAGAAATGAAACAAAAAGTAACAATCAGAAAATTTTGAGAATTCTGTATGGAATAGTTTCAAATATTTTGTTTAGTAAAATTTCTCATTAATATTTAATAATGGTATTGTTACTTCAGATTCAATTAGGGGGATACAAAACATTAATCAAAAATTCAAATCTAAAACTGTACAAGTAAGCTTGGAGCTTCACTGCAGTACTTAGTCTAAGCTAGATACAAATATGAAAAAAAAAAAGAAGTTTCTTCAGAGGAAGACTGCCTTCTGTCCTTTGTAAACTGCTAGAGTAGCAAACCTTCTGTTGTTACAGAGCGTAAACAATAGCTTCAGCAGCAGTTTGTTGAGTTGTGTTTGTGTTCAAACGTACTAAACCTGACTTGGTTTCATAATAACATGATTCCGGATGTGACACTCCTTTTGTTTTTTTTAAATGACATTACAACAGAAGATTAAATAGCCAAAGCTCTGGGTATGATGAGTAATATAAAAGAACATTAACACATGAATCATTAGGTACTCTAAATCTAGTTAAAATCCTCATTCAAAAAAACCCCTCAACCCAACTCCTCACACAGGTTTCATTCAGGTAGTACAGTGAATAGTCAACTATTGCCATCTCTTCAAAAAAGAAAAGGTGGCCTTGCAGAATGTTAATCGTTAACCTACCCTAATCTAAAAATCAAGAGGAAAATCACCAAACAAATCCATGGACAAAAGATCCTTGGACCTAATTATTCCCTTACTTTTGCTGCAAAGAATAAATTTGCAGAAAAAGAACAAGCTATGCCCTCATAATTTGATTCCTAGCCAGATATTCTCAGAAAAAGCATGTTGCCCTGTTGAGAAATTCTGAGACTTGTTTACTGTGGAACGAGAGATATCAAAATTAAACAGACACTTTATTTTAACTTTTTTCTTTTAGTAGCTCAAAATGGTAAGAGATTGCCTTCCTTCACACAAATATGTTTAGGAAAACAGCACAAGATGCTTCAGCAAAGAGAATTTTTCAGAAAGTTCCTGAAAAATTATCTTCAGATGAAGAGACAAGTGAAAGCTGAGAAAATATAATCACAAGCCCTCACTTCTGAAGTTTTTCATTCAGGTATTTCTTAAAGGTTTGTATGCTTTAGCTGAATACTTTGATAAAACAACAGAACTACTGCCATTCATATTTCATATTGAGGCACAAGTGTTCAATTTTCCTCACGATCATATAAAAAGGATCAGCATAACAGTGTGCTCACTAGCACATATTAAAAATCTGCTAAGAGCAAACAGAAGGAAAGGACTAGTATGAGTTTCTAAAACTGGCCAGAAGAGATCACATGCTGTAACTCATTAACTAAATAAATGTGTACATACACACTTGTGCCTGGCTTGGTACAGGTACGTATGTGAAATTTAAAGAATGTCGGTCAGGCAACAGAAGTTAATCTTCAGTGATACATGCACACACACTTTTGTTTTTCTTCCCCCAGACTTGCTAGAGTCTATGGAACAGATGTTGTCTGGCCTCTCTTAAGCCTTCCTAGATGTCGCCACTGAAATTACCACAGATTCATTTTTGTCTCCCAAAGTTTTGAATCCTTAGCACTACAGCAACATTTATTCCAGTAGAAGCACAAAAGACACAGCTAGAGCTGGTTCAGAGTCCAGGCTCCAATTCCATCAGCTACTACGCTGCATACATTTCTTAGCACCATTTTTCACTACCTGATGAATTTTTTCGTTTGGGGAGTGTGGTGAGTGAAGTATGCACCACTTGGATGAATTTTTCGCAGAAACAGTCACTGGAGATTCAGTACTGCAGAAGAAGCAGCTAGTAAGCTTGACTCTGCAGATGGCATTGCTTGTAACATATTTCAGTACATAAACATTACATTACTCTATCTCTGTTGGAAATGTTAATTGATTTCAAGAAGATAGCTTGCCTCCTGGTCAAGACGTGCATTGTCAAAATAAGAGGTAGGTGTAACCAGCCAAACAAGTTTTTTTGGCCCTACAGAATTTAATCTTTCCACACCTCACTGCATGAGTACATTCAGAAATGTCACCTACCTCTGTTTTTATACCTAAAACCTCACAATTTGAGGGAAAAAAAAGCCAAAAGGAAAATTGATAATGATAGCAACCTTGTTCAGCCAAAGTTAAGTCTAAGAAAACTGCTTCACAATTAATTTTCAGCATACTGGAATCAGTGTTTATCTTGTTATTAGAACTGTATGTAGAAATACTTCATAACACACATTTGTGAAAAACTTAAATATCATAAAGACAATTCGTGGACTGAAGGACTAGGAAGTATAGCAGCACCCAAACTAAGCTGTCTCTCTCAAAGAATTTTATGGTCAACTGATACTCAGTTGTTTAATAAGGGCACAATTCTAAACTACAAACTGAAAACAGAACAACAACAAATCTTTCATAGAACATAAACATTTGTGCATCTTGTTTCTGCTGAAGTACGTAACAGATCAGGACAAGTATGAATAGGATACTGCCTCAGGATACTGAGGCATTGAGACAGTATGCACACAAGCATGCAGAAGTGCAAGAAGAAACTGTACAACAAGGTTTTAAGAATATTTTTTATTTATTAAAAAAGCTGTACCCAAGATGTTGCTCCAATAGTAAAACTGAGGAATAAACAGATGATGTTTATCAAAGTTTTTAAGGTACACGCAACTATAAACTGAAGAGCAATGTTGGTACCTGTTTCCAACAAAGAGTTAGCTTTGCTATCAGGATCAAATTCTCACTTTGCTGTGCATCTGGAAAAATTAAAATAGAAGTCCATAAAGCAGGTGATTTTTTCATAACGTGCAGAGGTAAGCCATTTTGTTGCAAGGAGTTAGGATTTAAAAGAACTTGCATAAGACTAGCCTAATTTACAAGTGTAAGCTAGCATAATACAGGATAATATAGTAAAAAAATTCAGATACTTTGTAAATCCAGAGGGTGTTTTGGTTTCCTTATTAAACTAGGAAAAGCCTAAATAGGTAACCTTTAGAACAGGAGATGCTAGCATGCAAATGAACTATATCCAAAGCAAGCAGCAGACTCATTGAGCTTTACTGTCCAGGTGCAGTTAAATACAGCAGTACAGAACCATGTGTTCTGGAGAGTTTCAGAACAGTAACGTATAAGGGATAGACGGCACAAAGAAGACTCCAAGTTCTGTGCAAACCTGTAACAGTTGCTATAAGTAGAAAAAACACTGGGTGCTACGCAGTCTTAACAAAACAACGTCTGTGCTTAGAACTCAGTCTGGCCTCCTATTGTTTCCAAAATTTCTTGATCATCATACTTTGATGCCAGTCTTGCCTAGTCCCTTAGGCTTTTTGCTGAGATCAAACACCACATACCTTTAGCACAATCAAGTTCTCTGCATGAAATTTTATAACGTCGTAAGTGGAAACTACTTTACTTTTTCATCCCATTTATTGTTACTCAGGCTTTGAATGAGAAGTAAGTACTGCTATACTTGAGCAGTCATATCTTTCTATTATTTCTGAATAAAAATTCCTGAAAGTTTTCCAGATTTTTAGAAGGGCATTTCTGAAGTTAGTATTAAAAAAAAAACATTGTAATTCTCACTGATGAAAAAGTAAGCGTGCCAAGAATGCCCATAGCTTTTAGATAAAGTGAAATGCTGGGAAAGTTTACTATTGTTATCAATGTTTTACCTACACTGTCAAGTGTTCCTTTCCCAGGACTCCTGGCCTCAAAAAAAAAGGCTTTAAAGTGATGAAAACAATTAAGAAACTAAGTTTATATAATTGATATATTCAAGATACTTTAGTGTAGTAACATTTTAGACCAACTCTGCTTCTGCAAATGATTTTGAAGGCCAGCTAGGTGATCCAGATCCATTTTCTCATTCAATAGCCTGCATGAAAGATTATCTCAAAAACTGAACTATCCTTTTTTTTCACTGGCCTTCATTTAAATATATAGTGTCCAGAGATGACTGATCAACAGCTGCTCACATGTCCTACAAGAATTCAAGTAGTCCACAAGAATCCCTTGTAGGAAAACAGAGTCTAAAATTCAGAAATACAATTTTCTTGATCAATTATGTGTCATAGTAATTTGCAATGTGATGACGAGACAAAACTGCATCAAGTATTCAAGCAAGTTCATGCTACTACAGATGTAGCTCTATAATTAGCCATATGTTGTTCCCTCTCCCATATATTGATTTGCATTAACTATAAATTCCCTAGCCTGCATCACTGATTTCTTAATGATGCAAAACCCTACATCAGGTCTCAAATTCTCACTATTTCCATTTATTCTGCTGCCGCTTTTAAGAAATACTGTAGTCAGGTTCTTAAACTTTAACTCTCAGCATAACATTTTCAACTTTTTGCACAAAACAATAATTTGTATGAATAGCCTTGTTTTGTGTGCTCATCACATCTACACTTAAAAATAAGATTTCATTTACAAGTGCACTAGAATGAGATACAGCACTACAAGCTGTTTGCCATTAAGAGCCATTAGGAGCAGCCATAGAACACACTGCTGCAGGTCTGAATATGATTCCCATATTAATACAAGTGTAATGATATATAATCCATTAGCAGATGGTTGTATGCAGCAACTACTAAGGAGCACGCTAATTATTTGGCAATATTCCAAGGAAAAACTGTTATATGCAGTATAAGCAGTAACCTTCCACTTTGTCAAACTAGCCCCATAGCAAGAATTCATGTAACGTATTTTGTAAAAAGGCGACCAGGAAGGCATGCAGTTTCTTTAAGAAACAAAGGAAAACGTGTTACAGATGTCTGGTTAATCTAGAGCCACTAGCATGACCAACTGCAAGAAACTGTGTGACTAAAAAAAACTGAGATACTATGACTGCAACAAACTACTTAACTTAGACTTAATTTAAATTGAAACCCATCAGTAATATATTCCACGTATCCTTCCCAAGGTAAGATGAATCACTCTTGCTATTTTTAATTCAGTGCCTCCTTCTATTACCTGCATTATCAGAGTATGAGTGTGCACCTGTTCCTCTTGTTTTATTTCAAAGATCTTCTGCAGCATTGAGTCTCTCTCTATCCCAGCTTTATTCTGCATGAAATTCTATTACCCAACGTTACCATGGCTTCCATCCCATTTATAGTGCTAAGAGTAACACCCTCACATTGTACTACTTTAAATTCAACACATGTGGAAAAAAAAAAATCCTATCCCCTTCCACACCAAGTTAGTTTCTCCCCTCTGAAAGTACACTCTCTTCTTTCCTCTGCACCTTCCATCTCTAAATTAGCCTTTAGGAGAAGAAGGAAGGACACCAATTTCAAACACTGAATACCATCCACATTTGACCACAAGGGACCTTCCATACAGCAGACTGAATTATCATAAACAACTCAAAGGGAAACAACACAACTGCAGACATCAAAGCAGCACCATTCCATTGGTCTGACCAATGTGAATAATGAAAATCATTAGATTTAACGTAGATATTTTCATACTTGCTTTGTACAACCTTGCCATGTCCTCTAAAAGAAATCATTATATGTCGTTGGAAAAGATAGCAAGGGTTCATAAAGAAAATAATATTAAAACTCCTTGAAACAGAGCATACCTTACCAATCTATAACAGAAGTAGTGGACAGAAGACAACATAATGCAGCAAAAGCAATCAAAAAGAGACCTGGGACTACTTTACTTTATTCTCTTATCCTACATAGCCTTAAAAGTGTGAAAAACAAATGTTTACTTCAGTTAATCCCACAACCCAGACCCCTAGGAAACAGAAACAACACTAAACAGAGCTTTTTTTTTTTTTCTTAACTTCTTCTTGAGCAGGTAAATAATTTAAGAGTTGGATAGCTTCCTGAAAGTTAGTGCTTTAATAGTTTTTATTCAGAGATACCTTATGACACAACTTAAAAAATGAAGAAAGTGACTTGGGAATAAGACTTTGAGGAAAAGAAATAAAAGGTAGCATCTTTGTGATACAGACAGTACTATAGCCCACCTTGGGTGTGGGAAGCAAAGAGAGACAGAAGAGTCAGCTGTCCTCTCAACCTGTGGAATCTCATCAACTTTAGTTTCTACCCTCCATTCTGCACAACTATTTGATCTTTGGAGCAATAACAGTACACATGTATTTTCCACTTTAATATATTACAAGACTTCATTGATATCAATGACATTTTAAAAACCATTACTATAATGCTAATCTGATTGTTTGCCCTGTCACAGGGAACTGAAAGGACTACGGAAGAGTTTCGGGTTCAGGTATAGACAAATGCCACAACACATCAATGACAAAGTTTTCAAAACTTTCAATACCACATTAGCATCTATCCTGCATAGTAAGTAGTTCTAGATGTTCATTGTATGTCATTTATATATATTGTATAGCAAAGGGATAACTGAAGTGAATTAGAAATAATCAAGCTCACCTCTCACTGCAGTACTTAAGAGAGCACTACAGAAACAGAGTATACAAGTCCATGAAAGAAACGCAGTAACACCTAATATTTCAAACCAGACTTCTGGAAGGAATTTGAAATATTATGCATTGCCTGATGGTGAAGTTGATACAATCATGACTTCAGCACTATAGCTTGCCTAATAGCTCTGTTTCCTCACATACTACTCAAGACAGACCTCAATTCTGACTACTATGCACACTGGCTACTAGTACACTATTTACTTCAGAAGCACAATACAGGTCTCATGTTCACTGTATGTATTTCACAAAGTTTAAGCACAAAAACACACCAGAGAGCTGATGTTTTACCCTAAAGAACAACAGCATTAAGTACAATTAATCTTCACAGGTACGCTGCCACTACCGAAAGAATATGGTAAACTGCACAAAGATTTGCCCTCAACCATGACTAAAAATAAAAGTCTTGCCACAGAGCCAGAACACAATTGATTACCAGTGAAAATTAGCAATGCGGCTTTTAATTACATTTTAAAAAAATAATTGAAGAAAAAGATCAAGAAAAAAATCTGAGGGCATAACCAAATAGAGGCAGCAATGAGATACCAATAGCAACAATGAGAAAGAATATGTGACATCTTAACATAAAATAGTAAGATCTGGCACTGTACTTTTTACCCAGTTTTAGGTGGATAATTATATGTAAATTGAGGTATATAAAAAAATGCATAGGGACAGAAAACACAATATATCACAACACACACAAGAAATATCAGTTAATACTTTAAACAGAATGTATGTGCAAGTAAAGGACAGATGGTTTTANAATGCATAGGGACAGAAAACACAATATATCACAACACACACAAGAAATATCAGTTAATACTTTAAACAGAATGTATGGGCAAGTAAAGGACTTAAAGGACAGATGGCTTTGGGCACCGGATAAGATAATAAAAAATACACTACTGGCATAATTTGTGCTAGAATATTCTGGCAATAATGACTTTCCTGTAGCACTGTACCAATTAGAGGCTGTGAATACTCTGGAGAGTATCACAATGTGCCTGCCCAGTTCTTAATACATTGTTTACCTCTAACAAAGTCACTTTTATGATACTGAGCTAGCTGAACTCATCTGATTCAAAATTATTTCTGTGTATATCAGGGTATGTACACATATATAGATTGGAAAAAGTCTATGCATTACTCAGCTTTCAGCTTTACTCTGAAATGACAAAACTGAGTATTAAAATGGTCCTAACAATTCAAAATTTGCTGGAAAGTTCTAATTTTGAAAATCAGTTGTACACAAAGAAACATAAATATTTTAAATATGCTTTGCCTGAATTGAATCACTTGCCATATAAAGCTTAATGCTCTGCTTTATTTTCTATTGCTTACCCACTGCAGTCTACTATAACTTTTAACAGTAGTACTTTCGTATTTACATACAGATCAGTTATTAAAAAGTTGAATAGCAATATTGTACCTAGTATATATCTCTATCAAAAGCAGAAATAAATACCTCTCCTAACTCACAGTACTACAACAGGATTCATTAAATACAAATGCCAAGAACCAGAAACTTCTGAATCAGTACAGCTAGAGCTAGTATTCTAGGGTTCAAATAATAGTGATAGTTTATTCTCTAGATGAGTAGAAAAGTCTGATGTAAGTTCATACTATCTCCATCATGAAAAATGATTATAACATTGAGAGGAAAAAACACAGACAGCAATCTGTGCTCAATTTGGGAACTCTGATTTTTCATTTACTCATCCTTTCATTTCTCAGGCATCCAAATGGGAACTACTGTCAAATCAGTCAAATCCAAAGGAAAGAGTTGTATCCATTTCAGCACAGAAGATAATACCAGAAAAAAAAGCTGAACTGCAATGAAGACTGTATTGTTCAGTCCAAGCACTTGGCTTAACACATGGAGAACTAAAGAACTTCGAAAGACAGATGTAAAGCGAAAATGTTAGAAAACAACATACTTAAGATAAACACAACTTTACAAACAAGTACACTTAACTTTCAATTTTGACACTAGCAAGAAACTTATCAACATAAAAAGAAGGTTTAGCAGATTTCCAGTCAGAACAGTTAAGACATTGCTAACATCAGCAGTTGTAGGAGTTGGAAAAGGGATTTAACATGTACCAGGCACATTCAGAACTCCATGTTTATGATAACATCAGGGAGGTCTTGAATTTTCTGAGAGTATTAAGCACCAGCATGACCAGGTCCCAGGTGCCAGCACACAAAATTCAAGTGTCAAAGGAAACAAACAGGAAGAACTAGAAGTCAGTGCACATTTATACAAATATGCATTACCTGAACTACCCATCATCCAAGATGATGAAATCTCCCTAAAATAACATAAAATGCGGTGGGATAGCTTGTATGACCAGAGCACTGTCATGAACAGACTCAGGATATTTTGAGGAGGATGAGCTATAAAGGCAAGGAGAATCTTGCAAAGGAAAGGAGCATTTCAATGCACAGACATTTGCTCTGAAATAGGTAAGTCAATTTTTGAATGAGGGTTAGAAGACGGAACACCACAGATGACATAAGGGTCGATATCTGCTTCAAAGCACCTGATCAAGAGAGCAAAACAGACAAAGACTTCTTAAGAGAAGCCTTACAATAAAGTCCAGTTTTCACAGAGGACACTGAGCACTACAACATCTGCTGCAAGGGCAATACAGCGTGATGGAAGCTATCAGGAGATTTCTGGAAGATGCAGAAGGCAATTTCTTGACACACTTTGCCAATGAACCAATAGGAATGCAAAGGCCGATGATAACCTAAGAGACAAAGACAATGTACAGTCACCCTGATCAGAAGACCATTGTACATCGAAGAGCTGGTGATCCACATCAAAATTAACCTGAGGAAGCTCAGGCCTGTGGCACAAGGCCCTTGGCTGCAGGACACACACAGTCAGCAGGCAGCTCCCACTCAGCAGCCACAATTTTATCACTTCCATGGCCTCGCCTTTAATCTAAAAGCACAGCAAGTTTGCACATCAATATCCATTCTGTTCGACAATAGAAATGGTTGAGTTTTCATGTAACAAAATCCCATAATAGCATTAATAATGAAAACAGGGTAACCTCTTCTTATGGACACAGTCTGCGCAGTATGTTGCACCATAATCAGAGGCCCATTTGATGCTACACAACTCAAGGCTCCCAGCATCTAAAGAGATGCAAGATCATTTGTACCATTTTTACTTTATTAAAGCTAACAGTATAAAGAAATAGCACTTTAAATGACATATTACAGAGTCTGACTGCCTTTCTTACTCAGATTAGAACAGATCAGTATCTCCTGATGAAAACGACCATGATATAGTGGAATTTAAGATCTGGAAAGAATTAAGAAAGAAGACAGCAGAATTACAACCTTGGACCTTCATTAGAACAGGTTTCACCTTCTTCAAGGATCTGCTTAGAGGAAGCCCTAAAGAGTAAGGGGGTCTAGGAGGGCTGGTTGTCTACAAGAGTGACTTTCTCAAAGCACAGGAACAGCTCATTCCAATGCACAGAGAGTTGGGAAAAGTTTCTCAAGCTGGCCAGCACTGCTAAACAGGGAATTCCTGATTGAGTTCAAAATACAAATAAATAGTGTAAAGAGTGCAGAAGTGGAGTGGAACAAAAAAAACATTGATTTCAAAGGGAAAATCACGGAAACTATGACACTGCTAATCAGTAGGGGATCTAGTAATAGAATACATGAAAAAGCCCGAGATACTTAAAAAAAATCTAAAGATTCTGTTACACAGGTATGTCCATTACATTGTCTAATGAGTAAACTATACCTTTCTTAAGAGGTCAGTAAATATTTCTTTCAGATAGTCTGAGACACACACAAAACTTAGAAGACAATGCAAGAGTATTATTGAAGGCTCAAATAAGACAAAATTAAATATGAAGCTAGGAGGAAAATGCCTGGAAGTATTAAACCTAAAGTAAAGGGGTTATTCTTCAGTATTCACCAACACTATGAAGTGGTCAAATGATTCTGTAAGCAACATTTCTTTTTGTCTGTTTTTAATAAGGGAATTCAGTTGTGTTTATCTTTTAACAGAAAGGTCTAAAAATATCTTCTACTATAAAGAACAATCAAAACCAGACACATATCTAAAACAAAAGACTAGGAAAGGCATCTTGTTAGGCAGGACATTTACTGATAAGAACAACTGGCATTAAATTTCTAAATCTGTAAACTGTATCCCCTCATGCTCCAAGGACTCTGGTAACATAGCACATTGCAAGAGAAAGGGTAAATCTAAATGAATTCATGTATTTCTATCGTGCATTTAGATTTGCATCACCATGTTCCTTCCTGCGCACCTAGCTAACCTATAACATCCCCATACATTTACACATACAGGTATATAGGCATCTTCCCTTTTGTATATTTTCAGTGTTTTTGCCAGCTCCCTACATCTGCAGATCTAAAAATGGAAAACAATCAGCTACCAAACATTGTTATTTATATAATTACCAACTTTAGGTGTCTGGGTGTTTCACGCCCATTTCCTAAGATATGGTCTATTCCTTATTTACCAGATAATAATGAAATCCTGCTCTGAAGAAAAAATTACTTTTGTTAGTCTTGTATCCTTATCCTTCTCAAGCATTCAACTGAACGTTGATAAAATCCTGGTTAGAGAAAGCAAGCTGTTTACTATGCATGCTCTGTGGATGGGAACTAAAGCAGAAGTTAGAAACACTGCTTTTAAAGCATTAGTACAGCTATGGCCTGACTGCCTGTTAGCATGAATCCTTCCTAGCCTGCCTCTGTGGTGAGCTCTGCCTTATTCTAAACAAATAAAGCCTTGTTCCAGTGTTGTCATCTTGTCCACCTAGACACAGTCTCATCTAAGGATGTGTTCACCTCACTTCTATAAACACCTCCTACTCGTAGCTACAGTTTTCAATGTTAGCCCTAGTACACAGTTTATTCTCTCACAGTATATCATACTGGCTTGCAGAAGCTCCCTCGAGGCTACTTTCTTTGGTGTGTCTGTCTTTGGACACCACCTATGGCGTTCCAACAGCCCTTTTCTATGATTCTGTTGATTTAACGTCACAATGTTGTCCTATTAGTTTTGTATCTGATGTCACAGTTGTCCTAATACTTGTGCCTAAGTGTTAGCAAAGGATAACTCTGCATGAAGCTGCAAGCTCACATTGCAAAGTAAAGGGGATAGTGGCATTGTTTAAAGGGCAGCTATTTGACAATTCTTAAACATAAGCAAAGATTCTTTGCCTCAGCTGTGTTCTCTGACACTGCTGAACTGTTCTAGTGGCTTTTCTTTTCAGAAAACATAGCTGAGATTCAGTAAATAAGCCAAGATAGCCTACTTTAATAGTTTGTTAATATAAAAATGTATTCCTAGTATTTTCAAACACAACATACTCCAGTGTATTTCCTTATGAAAAGTGCTCTCATTAAAAGAAAAAAAAAGAAAAAAGCTTTTCAGAACTTCAGATCTGCTTTATCTCAACATTATTTGTATGAGACTCACGTCAGTAAAAAACCCAGATAAACAAGTCCTCTTCATGCACAAACCACAATTAGCAATAAAGGATGATAAAAACATGCTGTATAATAATGTAAACACAGTCATTCTAGAGGATCTACTTTAGCTTTTTTTGATAATGTTCCCTTGGCAAATAAAAAAAGCATATAATAATGATAAGGTATTTGTTCCTTATGTCATTCTCTCCGATTTAAATGCATACACTCCCCCACCCCCAATGAAATGCACTGGAGCAAAAAGCTACATATTTAGCAAAGCACTAGTGGATTATATGATGGAAAATTGTTGCAAGTGGGGAGGGCAGGTGCCTGTTTCACACAAAATCTACTTCTCACCAATACAATGGAGATACAATGTCTTAAAAATAGCCAAGAATGTGATCCTGGCATTATTTATAATAAATACTACTATTTATAAAAATGAATACAAGTAACTTCTATGTTCAACTTCTTAAACATAATTGCCAGCTTTGCACAAAAAGAAAAGCAGTACATGCTGAGGGATCATGACCAAGGTTGGCCAGGTATACACTATACAGGCATCGAAAATACTACAATGTTAATAGGTTGTAGGAAGAAGCACCTTCTTCTGCTAAAGAAAGCCTTGCCTTTCTAGTCATCTAGTATACCATAGGGTCTTCTTAAAGGAACTGAGACAAGAGATTATTCTGCCATTATGCCATACTCTTGGCGTGTTGAACTCTTCTGAATGAGGACATGACAACAGACATGCAGAGGTTAAATTTCACTCAGCAACGCAGGAAATCCAAGAAACCTGAGTCTTGGTGAGGTTACCTTTCATAAAGAAGAGGGCTACCTCAAACTTTCATCCTGAAATATTATCCTAAAATATCCCATTTATCAAAGCCATTACATTGTTTTAGTCTCCCCCAAGCCCAACAAGGCTTCACCTTGACATAGGATCTTTTCAAATTCTATTTTTAATTCCTTTTTTAAGTCGATATAGTCCAAGCCACTCCAAATACAACTACCTGTCCTCTGCAAAAGTCCTGCATATATGCTAAAAGCCACCCCAGGAATGCAGGTCCTCTGCAGACTGTTAACTTTTTCTAAAGTTATGAACTACATACAAAAACTTCACATATTCTTGGATCACTACAAATGAATTATTTATGATTCTGAACAGTTTTGCCTCAGAGAAGTAGAAGTTATTTTGATATATGACTACACTGCAGCTCCAAAGACAGCAAAGTAGTTGATGTCAGTGTTCACTATTGATGAGCGGCAAGTTCAGATACATTCAACTTCCACAGTAGTTAAAGTAGCGTAGACAGGTTGACAGACTTCATTTTTGTCTGAAACAAGAGTTTTTTCTTTTCTTTTATACTTCCTCCTCTTCCAAATTAAAATCAACAAGCATAAAAGTCAGTGCTTTCTTATTGCAATTTGATTGTTGAACAGCTGAAGAAATTCCAGGTGGATCCCACTCCCTACTCCCTAAAGACAGATAAGTACTTGTACAGTAGAATTTTGCAATTAAATCAGCATTCCAATTGAGACTGCTTGAGCATAAACTGCATTGCAAAGCAATGTTTTTTTTCTTTTTAAAAAATGCTTAGTGGAGATCAATGAAACACTACTAATACCAAATATATTTCAGGCAAATGCCAAACACCAAAAAACATGGAAGTTTGGTACCAGAAAAAAAACTGAATAACTGACTGCAAGGAAAAGCCCAGCCGAACTGCCATTTCTCATGCAAAGTAACATCTTAGTTCTCATCAGAAGTCATGGATTCACTCAAATACCAACATTTCTCTCTGACTTAAGGAACTTTACTTACCTTGTGTCTGCATTTAAGTACAACACCATAGGAGAGGATCTACTTTAGCTCAGACCACCTCAAAACACTAAAAGTAGCAATATAAAACAAGTCTTTAGTCACCTCCACACTATAGAAATACTATTGTTCTTGAAATAACATTGAACTTGCACATACAGGTACAGCACTGAAACCATTTCATAAAAATTGCTTGAAAGTAAATAGCTTTTAAAATGCTGGAATTATTTTTCTAAATATACTCACAAAGATGTCTGATAACTTGCATCTCCCCAGTATCACTAAAGAGAATTTAATATAGTAAACTTAAAAAAAAAGTTAAAAAGACAAAACCCCCTCAAAACTCAAAAAACTGTCCCACTTCCTTTCCTTTTCCTCCACCTTTCAGCTGAAAATGGAATTAGAAGAAGCTATAGAAAACAAACTTTTTTCTTAAGATCTGCATGCAAGACAGTTTGCATAGAAAAAATTACTACCATAAAGAGGACTATGTCAAATCTACATAAAATTCCAATTCATTTTTCATTAGGATACTACTTACCTTCACCTACAACCCCAAGGATCTCAAATTTATTCATCACATTACCAATGTTAGGAATCTTCATCAAGACAAATTTCTCTTACAGGGAGAGCCACAAAACATGGCACAGTGGGGAGTGTCCAAAGATTCTGCAAAAGGCAACTGTGAAAAGGCTCTTGGGAAAACAAGGAATTCCAACTTGATCAGCCAGACTTCTCACACTCTGAATGTCTAGGAAATCAGGAGCTTCCTGGGGAAAGATGAGAAAATGATGTAATTAGTACTTTGTTTTATTTCAGCAAGATAGTGTGGTAATAAACATACAAATCACACCACTATACAACTGTATCAGACAATTAGTTTACTTCTGCATTCCAGGATCAAGAGACCTCAGCAACATGTACAATGCATGAAATCTACTGACAACGCGTATCTGACAAAACAGTTGACCTTGTAATTCCATACTTAGGATGTCTTTAACAATAACAACTAACTTAAAGTTATTTTCTACACAACAGAAGCAAACAAAAAAGTCAATAGGAATTACCTCAGTGAGGAAAAAGACACCTATAATTACTTGTTCTCAGTTTGGTGTAAGCTGACAGCCAGGTATAAAAACAAATTGTGTTTAGTCAACTTATTAGTTGTCCACTGTAACAACAAAAAGGATAAGGTAGAAAGAACATTGAACAGTACAAAAATACAATTTCACTACTATTTTGTGTGATTGTTTAAAAAAATGGAAGAAATTATTTGATGGACGGACTAGCAATCATATTTAGAATTTTTTTTCCATTATCAGCTTATTTAACAGAAATGTAATAAACAACAAAAAAATGTTTTCAAATGTTTTTTTCCCATGTTTCCCAAACACTAAAGTAATTTGTCAAATCAAGCATCTATATGCAGGTAAAAGTACAAAGTTTGTCTCTGTTTCAGGTTCACTACATCTCTCATATAACCTTAGGAGTTTGATAAACTAAACACACTCAAGTTCGGATTTGCTAATTCAGACTGCATTTTTTTCCACTAATATTAAAAGTCATATATCTCACATTCAAAAATGGGAAAAAAGCTGAAATAGCATTAATGTGAATAGGAGATATATAATTTACGTGTTAGTTCAGGACTCCAAGAACAGGACTACTTATGAGGAATAACATGGTAGAATAGAAGAGGATCCATTTAATTAACTTGTGTGTAGTAGGTGAGTGCGACCTAAGATACTGGGTTGAGCTCACACAAAGTAGAAGTCTCACAGCTATTTTATTGTAAGTTGTGGGTGCTGGCCAAAAGCCCCATGTTGACTAAGTCACACGTAATGAAAAGGATGACTCAAGAGCGGAGGGAAAGCACAAGGACAATAGCCTCAGCAAGACATGGGGAAATAATTTGTGTGTGTGTGTGCTATTTTAGAAGCAACTTCAGGAGTTAATCAACCACAGCATTTTGGAAAGACTTTGAAAATAAAGTAGTACTTCCTAAATAAGGGATGGTAAGGGATTTTGTGCTTGCTTTTGTTTTTCAAAAGTTTACCAGCTCCTTAATAAACTTTTACATTGGTTTCATTTACTGGTTTAATTAATTAAATTTTTCTTTGCTTGTGAATTGTATAAAATACCCTTTAATTTCCCTTCCATATATTCTCTTCCCATCTTGTTTGGCATCTCTTTCTCACATAAGCCTTTGTGCTGTTTGGCCAGGCTTTCTGGTTACAGTAATCAACAACAAAATGGGCTCCTGGAAAAGCAGGAGCATCTGCTCAATTGCACCTACCAACATAAGAACAGAGCCTGCACTGAGCTGCTTCGGTTTTCTCCTGAAAAGGGTTGGTGGCAGGCACACTGGTGCAGCTGCCTCTCCCCACGCAGCTGAGTAACAGAAATACCGTTACAGAGACCTTTAATGCCATAATGTCAACAAGAAACAGAGCAGCCACATTTAGAACAGCAAAATACTTGCCAGGAAAAAAAGGAATTGTCAGAAAGCATATATACTGTTTCCTGCTAGAGTTACTCAATATCACCTAATCTTCGCAACATTATTCATTAACAAGTCTGCGATAACATTCATTACTTATCTGCTGATGTTATTACCATACACTGTATTTCTGCCTTACACTGTGCACAATACTTCTTGAAAACAGTGAAGAAACTTGAGATGTATCAGAAGCTCAATTAGAAATTCAGATGCAGTTTCTTCTTTCCCTCATGTATTATTTCTAAATTTCCTACTAAGTACTTAAAGCTATACAGGTCTGCAGCTTGTGATCCACTATTTTTTATTTCTATTTTTAAGACTTCTGTAAGTGTATTCACAGTATGTATCCTATTTTTTTTTAATTGGGAAATAAGGGTTAGATTTGCAAGCAATTGACTTCCCTAAAATTCAGTACTACACATCTTCCTCTCCCCACTAATCATGCGTTTTCCCTTTTGATTTCACTAAAATAGCTGCGAAAGGCTGATCCACTTGTTACACTGCTGCCCCTGGACTCAAGGCATCCAAAGCAGCACTCACATGGAATAGCCTAAAAGTAAGAGTCTGTCAACTTGCTTATCAACTCATCTCTTCCATGCTAGATCCAGAGGCATCTTTGTGTAACACTGAAAGCACTTTATGACAAACTAATCTTGAAAAGATTGAAAATGAAAAGGAGAACTAATCATAGAATCATGAACTAATCATGAAACTAATCTTGAAAAGATTGAAAATGAAAAGGAGAACTTATGAAACAGTAAGCGGCATACAGCAGTAGTATCAATTTTAAACCCCAACGCTTTTTGCCCCAGCTTTTTTGCTACACCTCCTCAAGCAGTGCATTAATTCAAACCAGTATATACTTGTTTCAGATCTTTGCCTTCAAAAGCTTCTGAAAGACTGAGAAACTGCTAGTAGTATTTGTTCAGTGACAGCACCCATTGAACTTTTGGGGATTCTTCTGCCATTGTTGTTTTTAAAATCAGTGATTCTTGCAGGGAATCCGGCAATGTGAACTCAAACCCCATGAGTGACACAGTCTCGCAAATGACAGAGAGATTAACTGTAATAATAAAAATAAAGCAAAAAACATCTAGACATTTTAATCAAGAAAGTAACTTCAAAAAAAGCTATCCATAGCAAGAACTACAGTACTCTTGTAACTTAGTCAAGACAGACTGAATTATTTCAAGCTGAACTCTGGAAACAGGGAGGAAAACCTTAATAGCAACCACTATTTAGTTCTTTGCACTGCACACCATATATGTCTGTTTTGATAAGTTGCCTGCTGGCTAGAATGATAACCCTTGCAGAAGAGGAAATAAGGCCATTCTTTACCTCTCAAAGGTTCTCAGTGGCAAAATATCACGCACTCTCCTAATGTCCCTTTCTGAGGCAACCAGATTCACGCTATATCAACAACTTATGAATTAAACCAACAGATCCCAGAGATGGCCTCAATGTTACCATGGCATCCTACAAAACACAATCCAACTGAGCAAAATTAAACATCATTAAATGAACAAACTAGTTTTGCTCATTCCAGAATTATGACAGTGCATTTTGGGAATGAACATACAGATTTTTACAGCATTATGGTACCCAATCATTTGCATTTAGATTAAAACAATGGGGTAGTGGAGCTAGTTCTTCCCCAATTACTTTTCCCTTCATGACCATTAAGAATTCTAGAGTACTATCCAAAAGGATCCAACTTAACCACTCACTCCAAGGCCTCAGTCCTAAACGAAATTGCTATTCATTATTTCATAATCATCAATAGCTGGGGGGAACATATTTTACATAGTTGAGATATTTGATGACAACTATAAAAAACTTGAGGTAGATATCTGTCTTCACAAAACATAAGAAAAATCTATTCTAGAATTACAGTTAGATTCATATCTCAGTATACTGTATATGAAGTATACAGTTCATTTTATATATCAAGACAGAAAGAATGCAATTTGCACCCTGCTGAATGCACCCCTCTTGCTCTCCTAAAACAGGAAATAAACTTAATCTTTTATTTATTCTTTTAATTCACTGAGAAGATACTACTGAGAATTTCTAGAGGCTGGGTACATTTTCATCTGCTCACTAACAAAAGACAGGGCCAGTAAACAGACATAAAGAATTCATACCACGTAAGTATCTGTCTCTGATGGTTACGCATTAATCTGAACCCGGGCATGTCTTCTGTTATACAAGGTACACGCATGAAAGGAAGCATCAACCACCTCTATTAGTCATGATGTATCACTACTAAAGCACCTCTTCCTTCTACTCCCCTTTTTATGTGTAGTTCTATTTGAGATTTTCCAAGAAAATCTTAGTTGAAGTTTCGAGTACCTTATTCAGTGTTACAGCAGAATATACAAGTGACAGGATTAAGAAAATAGTAGGGAGAAATTTTAGGGGATTTCTTGATTCAGAAGAATGTGCCAAGAGTATTAGCAGGAATTAGAGATAAGGAAGAACCAATTCAGTATTTGAATGGCTGTGAGTAATAGTCTGACTTCAAGAATGGAGGAAAGAAAAAAAAAAATACTAACAATCATATTGCAAGTGAAGTTCAGCCAGCCTCACTCCTGTATTTGCAAAAAATTGACCACTTGTTTTCCAGTTTTATTGAGGGACATGATTCTAGAGGAAGAGACATCAAGATTTCATAATATGAGGAAAACAACAATGTGAAAGTTGAAAAAAGGAAAGGCTGAAGAAGTGAAAAGCAACCAGAACATGGAATTATGCTAGCCATTTTTCATACACTAAGCTTTAATCTACCCTCCTCAGCTCACAAAAAAAAAAGTAATGAAAAGAACAGCTGGTGAAAATAAATACAAAATTCAGAAAACTGAAAAACTTGAACAAATTACAAAGTAAAACACCGAGGTTTCTAGCACAAGCGCAGGGATTTTAAAATTCAGTTCCAGCACACTTTTATTGACATTGCTAATATCATCACTGGAACTTTACTTCACTGTTGTTGGTTTTTGGAGCAGTTGGTTTGTCTTTTTTTTTTTTTTAATAGCTGAAAAATGCAAACTCATCTGGGTGAGTCATACATCAAAAGGGAAGTCACTGTCACACATTTGTCATTGGCCTAAAAGGCAACAAACCTCCATGGCAGCAGGGCCAGGGGTGCAGGAGGGAACTTGAACACATTCATATCCTGCAGCAAGCACACAACTAGGAAAAGGGCTGAGTCAACTCCCAGCTATGAACGACATCTGTTTGGTTAAATTCCTAAAGGAAAACTGTGCTTGAAGATCACAGCACCAATGACTACTTCATTTGGTTTATCTTTTTCCGCAAGTGATCTTCCTTTTGTATGCAAGTACAGATTTAAGCTCATTCTGGATACATGAACTAAATTCACTTCTCAAAGTTAAAACACAGGATTTATGAGCTTTGCTAACAGCTGTGGCCAACTCAGAAGAGTGGGTGCTTAGCAGGATGCTTCTAAGACCACAGTTACAAATAAGCAGACTGATTATCAAAGCATTGAGTACAAAAGCAGCTCTCATGAGTCAGAGCAGAAGGACAGGAAAGACAATTTTGCTTCCACTTTTGTCTTCCTCTCAGATAAAAACCTTAACAGATCTGTTGCGGGTGTGAAAGGTTGTTACGCGGTTTATGCTGGTCCTTACATACGCTGGCTGGTCCTTGCCATACTTGTAGCAGCTCCAAAGAAAAACAACCAGAGTGTGGGTAACACTCTGAACAGCAACCTGTTAAATCCAGAGCCTTCACAGTTTCATCTGCAACAAGGAGCCTGACACTCCTGCATTAACTTCTGTCAAATGGAAGTGTCCAATATTTGTAGTTGAAGAAAAACTCACTTCTGTATTCTAAGACACCATTAGGCAAAAGGAAGCTAGGAAAAAAATTAATTTTTCTAGATAAAAGAAGGTCTTATTTCATAATAGAATATATTCCTGTGGAATAAGCTAATATTTCTTTATCTGATTGAATATTTGTAGGCTACTCCTTGAAAGCTGGTTCTTTCATTTTAATCTTTACTTCTCCAGTCATATCCTATATTAATTTACCATGTTGCTTACTATTTAGTCTCATATTATCTTTGACAATCTGCCATGGACTTTAAAACCACAGGCTACAAAATAATTTTACAGGCACAGCTTTTTCATCTTTAATAATTACTTGAAAAAGCTACTGTTTTCTAAGAATTAATCATCAGGACTCACTTTGTGACTCAATTTCTACGTTTGTGTTTGAAGATTCATACTTAGAAGAAAAACAATGGTTGAGCATAAAAGTCTTCCTCCTCTACCACAACAACAACAAAAAAGAAAGCACTTCAGACAAAGTATTGAGCAGAGGGAGTTCCTGTCCAAGAAAAGTACAATATATTATCCTTAAGGGAATAAGCACAAAGCACCGAGCAGCCAGTCGATTGAAGGACTGCTCTAAAGTTTGGGCTCAGCAGGTTATCTGCAGAAAGAAAGGGCCTCTGGAGTTTTTCCATCATGCTCTCTGGTTCCTCTATTCTCCAGCAGCCTACTGTTAAAAAGCACACTGCTAGGTTCACCTCCACAATGGCAGCAACCACTGACTGCACCAGCAATCCTAAGCCACCATGCTGTCAGCACACAAAACTAACACAGCAGACCTGATCACCTAGAAAGAGAGTCCTCTCATGCATTCCTAACTGGATCAGCCACCAAGCCTTTCATAGTTGCGCACACTGATCCATCTGGGTGATTTGAAAAGACCATCTCCTAACAAAACAAGACTGAAATTCTTTTAATCTGACAGACTTTCTTCCCAGTTTGTCTTCACTGGTCTAAAATTAATTCCTGTTCACATTCTGAAAGTCAGATGTTCTCTCTGCACTGGCTCTGGCTGGGATGGAGCTTTCTCGTAAGAGAACAGAAAACTAAAGGTGACTATGAAGTGTTTATAAATAGCAAACGAACGCCAAAAATAAATTCTGTGGGCATTCTAATGAAGATGAACATAACCAAAATGATTATTCTTCCTTAAATCTCCAAACACATCAATAAATACAGATTAATGGTTCACTATCTGCAGCAAAAAGAAAAAAAAATCTTTTTTCTTTTAAAAGGACATAAATACATGGAGCAAGCATTAAAATATGAGGAGGCAGACCCCCGCAAATTTAACACTAAAATATCAAGAAAATACAATACATGCAAACGAACATAATTCTATTGTAGTTATGGTATAAATATTATTTAACAGTTCTTCTTGATTAATTTTCCAGGATAGCAGCATTTTCTTTATATAATACCAAACCATCTTTTGTAAAGTTAGTCTTGCAAAGAATGCCATCATAAATTCTCAATAGAGGACACGAAAGCCACTCAATCACCAACTGAATTGTCACCCAAAGACAGGTAACTGCACAAATAAATTCAAATTAGTATGCAAGCATATGTGCAAGAAACATGTAAAGAAACAACTCAAAGACTTTTCACTATTGGTTCTTCTTTCACTAAGGTCTTTATAAGTAATTAAACCACATAGTGGGCAAATGGCATACAGCAGGGGATTTCGTGGGGAGTGCTGGGGAGTTTTGTTTGTGTTAGAAAGACTCCTAACTCAAACAACCTCAAAACAGTTTGTTTCAAAAAACAAGAGAGAATTTGAAACCTATAGAAATGTCAAGGCCTTCGATACAGTCTCGCACAGAACCGTCCTAACAAAGTGCCCAGCACACAGCTATATAAACACATAATGCAGAGGGTGAGCTCCAAGTGTCATTGTGAATGGGGTCACGCTGGGCTGGTAACCAGTCTCTAGCAGGTTTCCATCTTAGGACCAATACTCTAACATCTTCATAAATCACCTGGAACAGGCTTCTCAGGGAAGCAGTCATGGCACCAAGCCTGACAATATTCCAGAAGTGTTTTCCCTCAAACATGCGGTGTGAATGTCATGGTTGTCTTATGCAGGGATAGGATTTGGGTTCAATGATTCTTCTGGGTCCCTTCCAACTCAGGATATTCTGTGATTCTGTGATCTATAAAGTTTCATCTGAATTTGAAGATATTGCTAGTATTTCATATTGAAGGTCTATTACAAGACATTTGCTCCAATTCTAGATTTCAGAGATAAGGGTATAACTACTACTGAAAATATTTTAACATGCTTATTTTAGCATGTTATAGAATCTTTTCATTACGATGCCTATTCTAAAAAGGTGATACTTTCTAGTTGGAAAAAAAAGTAAAATTTAAACAGACCAGTAGGTCAACCACATGAAAACCATGTCAAGAAGACTAATCTCCAAAGTGGCTCAGACTGCATTAAGAACTTAAGATAATTTCTGTTAACCTTCAGCTTACTAATAAGATCCACCTTTCAGATAAAGAAAAAAAAAAGAAAAAAATTGCAACACTTTCTTTCTCAGTTAACAAAATTCCTTGAAACAGAGAATGAAAGCTTTGCATCTTCTACAAGGCAGCACCACAGGAGTGGCAGCACTCTTTCAGGTACCACGGGCCGCTCTAGCAAAGACACTGAATGTTAAAACTGAAAACCCTGAAATAAACTCTATCTTGAGTGCAAATCCACTGCAGAGAAAGCACAGTAACAGAGCAATCAACTTGTGCTGTTACCACAGATGCCCTCATGCTGAGCCACCTGAAACACAGTAACAACCCAAAAATTTAATTTGGTGTTCTCATCCAGAAACAGCAAAAACCAACTTGAAAACACAGACAGGCAAAAGCAACAAAGACCAGAACATTATCTTTTGCTCAAGATCATAAGCTTATCTCCACCACTGCTAACTGCATCACCGAATGGACACTAATGAAAAATTCAACTAAAAAAACATGCTGGGAGCAACAATTAATTCATATTCATACACCATTTGTTTTACCCAAACACAAAATGTATGTTCCATTGAAATCACAGTGAACTAGGTGGTGGTGAAACAAACAGGCTGTTGTGATTTTTATCCACTTTTGAATATCTGTACTCAAAAATCTCTTCAATGATCAGAAGACCCACTTTCAACTCCTACAGCATTAAATAAATCTGCTACAAGCAGGACAGTTCAGAGCTTAAAAACAAGAAATTCTAGTAGTTGTGGATTTAAAACATCTAGAGCATTAGCTAAAGCACAAGTTCTCTGTCAGAAAGAAGTGAGCCACTACTGTGCTTCAAACTGCAAAGTTGCAAATGAACTCCAGCTTGGAAGACACATACCTGTATTAATGTGTGCCAAGGCAAGGAGCAGTTCTGCTACAAGGAAACCTGTAGAACTACCTTCCATACAGATGAAAGAAAACTGAGAAACTAATAATGTTCTAAAGGCTGACAGTCTGCCATCCCCTACAATCTATCCAAATGATGCAAGCCTCAATAATTACTTCAGAAAAAAAAAAAAGTAACAGCTTGTCTTGCAATTTTAGCCTAGCTGTTTCCATTTAACGGTTAAAAGAAAAAGTTTTATTCTCACATAACATGGAAACTATCCTCATAATTAAAAGTATGACCGTTGAGAGAAACGAACAC
This sequence comes from Piaya cayana, assembly GCA_013389865.1. NCBI lineage: Eukaryota > Metazoa > Chordata > Aves > Cuculiformes > Coccyzidae > Piaya > Piaya cayana. Next base: position 103,958 of record WAAB01011525.1, on the reverse strand, counting down.
AAAGGCAGCCAGTACTTGTTCTGTGCCTTCATACACCACCATCAATATACTGGCAGAAAATGTGTATTGAACCAACTGCTCTTAACTAGTATTTGTCAAAAAAATTAGTATTGAAAACAAAATCCCAATTCAAGAATGCCACAGCCCTAGTCTACATTATGTTTCTAGCTAATATTCTCTAAACTAAAAAGAAGGGTATTCTAACAAAAAGCATGAGTTACCTCAAAAAAAATCAAAACAAAACAACCAAAAATAAAAACAACCTAAAACAAACAGAACAACCAAACAGCAAGAGACTTGTTTTACATAATAGTCACTATAAACTAAAGTGAAGAATCGTCCAGATTAGAAGTTTATGTATCAATGGAAAATTATTTAAATGTAAATAGGTAATGACAGGTGCCTTGCCTTTCTCCCAAGCAAACTGCTTCATAAGTGCCAACAGAGCTTCTCTCTTCTTGCGTGGAAGATTCCCATAGCAGCAAAAGCATGTCTGAATATGTAAGTGACCCAAAAGAGGACCTGAAAAACAGGTCTTGAGAAAAGGGAGATGCATCTAAACAGTAAACAATGTTGGCAGGCCTACCAAAGGGAAAGTAATAAAAAAAAGCTCATAATCCTGATTTTCATCTTTAATGTGTTTCTCTACTCTTTGAGTCTTCCAAGTTTAATTATAGAGTGGAGAAGGGAAAAAAGAGTGAAGGCAATGCCCCTGGCAAAGGGCAAGAAGGATAGACGAGGGAAGAAGGGAAGGAAAACCTTTCCAAGAAGTCACAGAAGACACCAGTGAAAGGTCAGCATATGGGTAAGTTCTGGAGGAAAGCAAAAATCCCTATTAGCATACGCAACTTTCCATTTATCTAGTCACTTCATGTACAATTGATCTTTTAACATCAAGGAAAATAGAAATAATTTGAGAGACTTGAACAGAAAAGTCTACCACCAGCAAATCATTATTATTTAATTCCTGTAAAAGGAAAGTAAAAAACATAAGAAAACAAGGGTTGGCAACACTATAGGCTATGCCTATATGTCTCAGAGGATTAAAGAACTTCCTGAAATTCAGTGATGGAAGCTGCTAGGGAGCTTTTGAGGTGAAAGCCTTTTCAAATAAAAAAATGTGGAACAGTCCTCTCTTGCCTACAGTAAACAAGTTGTACAAAATAATACACGTGTAATGTCAGGTCTAAATATTGACTATCAACAAACTAGAATTGAATGGGACCATATAAAGACATTTAATCATCTTCCATGGCAATAATCAGAAAGCATCAGCACACTGACCCCATGCCTAACCCAGCACACGCTGCTCAACATGTAGGCAGACAACATATAAAATCACAGCTTTAACTGCACTATACTATTTCTTTGCACTAACATTCTCTTTGTGCCTTTCTAACACTGGAAGAACAATCTCTACTTTCCTTTGTAACCCAGGTAGAATGGGGGACATGCTATTTACACAGACAAAAAGTCAGAAATAATTCCTGTAATCATTTTTGGATTACTGAATCATGGAATAGCTTGGGTTGGAAGGGACCTTAAAGATCATCTAGTTCCAACCCCTACTACTTCCTTTGCTGCTGAGGCTGCACTTTAAACCAATTCAGATGTAAGTTTAACACTTACGCCTCTTGTGATACTAGAGATACACATTTCCTATTCCCATCTACTCCTATCTCAAAAACAAACAAACAAACAAGGCAAATTTGATCCACCAAGACAGAGCTGAATACCTATTGGTTGAGAAAGATCTTTGTACTGCATGAAGTCTGAGCTGGAATTTCAAATATAGATGTTAAAATAGCCTATTAGCACCCATTTAACATAGACTATTTGCACCCACTTTTTCAACTTTTTCATGGAAATACTTCATGGTTTATAACAACTCCATTTCTCTGCTAGTATGCTTGGATTTTTTTTTAAAGCAAAGAGAATTTGCACAACAGCATTTTGCAACAAATCACAGTTAAAGCATTCCTTCCCACTGCAAGGTATTTACTAGACTGCAGTAATTCTCTCAGCACTTCTGAAGCTCGAAACACACCTTCTGTTGAATGCTATGAGTCAGTTTTAATGACAGTGTTATGTTCTATTGCTCTGTAGCTTATGCAAGAGAATGAATTTGCATTAAGTACCCAACTTTAGAAGCCACCTTCTCTTCTCCATTGTTAATTCTGAATAATGGTAAAAATAGGCTATATTCCCTGCATGCTTTCTTATTGTTTTAAAATAATAAATCTAATTAGCTGTCTGCAATGCAAAGTGGACATTAAAATTGTTATTGTCATCTTATGAATACATACTTTTTTCTTGCAGAAAACCGGTACAAAGAAAAAATATAGAGTAACAACAGTCTTCACATTTAGTAAAATTTCAAAATTTTAGTAAATTGTTACTAATTAGTGTTATTCTTCTCCCTCACCCTGTTCACAAGAGAATTTACAATACCTCTAAATTACTTCTTTTGGAAAAAAACTAACAGTTAACTTCACAAGGAGGAGGATAAAACATGCTAATTATTCAAGGGGGGGTGGTAGGGGGGAGAAAAGAGTAAAATTATCAGTGAGTTTACAGATTAATTTTTGAAGACTGTCACTTCTGTCATTAGGGGGAATATGCAAGAGTTTTGCAATTTCAAGAAAAAAGCTTTAACGTGACACATTTCCAGCCAAACAATGGTCAAATCTAAACATGCTTTTCTTTCATTTGCTTTGTCTCCTCATTTAAAATCCCCAAAACACCATGTAACCTTAGAAAAGTACATTATACTTATGTAGGGGCTTTTTTTTTTTTGATTGAAAACATGATTACACTTTGCTCAGCTTGACAAAAATGAAGGTTTGGCCAATTTGTTCCTCAAAACATGACTGGCAACTTCTGTAATCCACTCTCATGCAAACCAATGTCCCAAATCCCTTGCAAATACACCCACAAGTAGCTATACACATACAAAGTTAATGTATTTTTAAAAAAATCTCTGCATACGTGTACACACAAAGACAAGATGCATATGTGCATGCACTAACTTCTAATGAGAGGGGACAAATTCCTCCCTCTAGTAAATTTTTCTTGCACTTTCAGCTAAATGATCACCTCTCTTTACTGAAAATGAGCGTGAATGAATCAGATTACCTCTTCTGCTCTCTCCACTTTCTAGAAATGAGGCATACATAAGAAAAAAAATGCTCTAAATTAAAACTTTCTCTCTTTTTAGCACTTTAAAATAGATTCCAAGTTGTTCAAGCAAGAAAAAGACCATTAATTTTGCATTTCTAGTGTAAGTCCACAGGTTGCATTCTACAAGAATGAAGAAAGGGTCTGATGTCTATCTTCCTCCATGGTTGGAAGATGTGCTATAAAAGGCTGAACCCTTACAGTAATAAATGATACTTTTTCAGTGCCCAAAAACCATCAAGAAAACCAGATCACACACACACCTGTGGACTGAAGACTGACACAGACAACTGTTTTGTGAATGCTGTATGTACAAAACACTTGCATAATAAAGCAACACTTCAGACAGATGAAACTGTACATCAAAAAACCTGCAAAGATGGCAGTTTATGAACTAACAAAGCTACTGCACCTGCAGAAGGGTATAACAGGTAAGTGGATCACACCACAAGCTGTTAGAATCACAATAGCAAGTAAGAGATTTGCCCAGAATATTGGAAAACAATATTCACTTTAACGAAGACAACTGTAACCAAAATGTCAACTGTCTCCATCAGTAAAAGAGGCAAGTTCTCAAAATACAAAGTCTGTCATTATTACTGTAATATGTGAAGTAGATTATATTGCCACTTTCATTAATTTGCAATTAAAAACAGACTTTTCAGATGCAAAATCGAATGCCATTCTCATCTTGTTGGGGGTGTGAGGAGGAGGTATCAGCTCTTTTCTTTTACTTAAGTAAAAGCAAGCCTTCACCTGTTTTTTTTCTTCCCTTAGAAAAGCTCCTTATAGTACTTGAATCTGCTCCAATAAAAAGCTCTCAATTCACTTCAGAAATATATTCTAGCTCTTTAAGTTCAATTAATTGGAGGTAGGGGGTGAAGAATCCATCAGCACACATTCCAACTATTGGAGACTTTTTTCTTGGCAAGCTGAGAACTTGGCCAAGTAAGAGCCTAAAAACAATTCTGTACCCTTAGCTCCAGTGGTGGTAAAATGCAATGATCTTCTAACTCTGCAAGCACCAGCAGCTAAGTAACACCAGAAATAGAACATCAAACGTTGTTAACTTGAGGCATTCTGAAACTTTCCAGCACACATTAACACATGCATCCATCACACGCTAAAATGGTTAGTGCAACATTTAATGAAGGTTCAGATACTCATACTGCACACAAAAGCAACTATTTTAAGTCTGCTGAAAGGAGTGCTGATGGACTTTTTCTAAATAAGGTTATGTGTTCAGTATATAGTTTTATTTATAATTTAAAAATGACAAGTCAAATATCATCATTAGGAAGACAAATACATTTACAGTCAAAAAACCTAAAGCAGTGTGATCTTGTAATACTTGATTCCAAAAGCAGAAGATAAACCGTGGCATCAAAAATAGTTTGCATCCTCCTCTATTGTAGGAGCAAAGGGAAAACCCCTCCCCAGACACACTGCATACCAAAGTTTCCTCAAGGTTGCTTGTAACTTTGTGCCTGCTTCTTCAGCGAACATGCTCAAATTAACATTTAGTAAAAATAAAAAGGAGAAATAGTATTTATCCCTCTCTCAAGTATCCAATTAAAGTGGCAAACCACTAAACTTCCAGTGTTCAAGCATTGAAGAGACTAGAAGTTCAGGCATAGTACAACACTTAGTTTTAACAGAGGTACTGTGAAGTGCCCACTGAGCAAATGTAAGTCATACAAAACCCCAGAGCTAATTTAATTTCTGTCCTTTTAGCAGTTCTTTGCCCAATGTAAATTTATCCAGCTTACTTTGTGTAAACTGTTTGGACATCGAGTGTGCCAGCTTGAATTTGGCAAGGAAAACATGCTTTTAATAGGTAAAGCCTGGTTTGCTTTCATTTCTAACCTAGTTACAAAGAAGTTTCTTGTCGGTAGATTTACACTAAACTAAAAATCAAGATTTTCCTCAATATCATTTATACAGTATTTAAAGATATCAAGAATATTTTAAAGAAAAGCTGCTGCTATGAGAAGTCAGATCTGTCAGGTACTGAAAATATTTTTTATAGTAAGATTATGTAAACTACTTAGGAAAAGCTTACAAACCAAAGCCACCACAATACAAAGCATCAGCCACTGGTGGTGTTTTCCAGTTCATTCATAGCTGCAAAACTACAGCATTCACTATCCTCACTAGCAAGCTACCTACCAATAAGACTAAGGAACCCAGCCTGGTCACACCCCAAAAAATATGACCATATTGATCTCAAAACACCATTTCTCCTCATTCACATAGCTTCAAGTACAAACAAACACACAAAGTTTACTTCATTTTTCCTTTTAGGTCTAATCAACATCAGTTTTTGAGGAAATAAATACTCTTCATCCCCAAAATAATCTTCTCATGAAGACTGTTAAAACAAATCTGCATATAAATCAGCAAGAGACCACTGAGAACTAAGGAACAAAGTAGAGCTGTGTCACTGGAGGCTCTCATGTCTATTAAATTCCACACAGAACGACAAGCCTTCAATTAACATGAAGCAATTCACTTTCACAGTTACTGAAGACAACAGGATATAAAGAGCACACAGCTCTAGTCCTCTCCATCGCCTTCTTCACCAGACCTCAACACTAGATCCTCAGCTTCAATATCCTAGTGAAAAAGATTTGCTGCAGTACAGAAAAACAGCTTCAGAAACCTCGCTCAGAGGAGCTATACAATCTTAATATTCCCTCAAGTTATTTTACAAAGCAAGTATAAACAGAGGGTTTGAGTAATGGTAGTTGCAGGAGGAGGAGGAGTTGGTTTGCATGTAGTTATTTTGTTTGGGATTTTGAAAAGCAGTGCAGTACCAGGTACTGTTCTAGAAAGGCAGTCTCTATTCAGTCACTTTAATAGTGTAATTCTTTACAGGTCATGGGCATAAGCACTACCTCTGTCCTACTGCCATGCTCCTCACCTTACTGTGGAGAGCATCCACTTTCATCCTTAGCACAGCTGACAGCAAGCAAAACGCCAGTTTTACAGCCCTTCCAGAGATACTGACCAATCTAATCTCATGTCATTAGGGCACAAGAGATAACAATCCATCATTTCAGCAAGATAGCCATGCACATTTTTCCCACAAACAGGAAAGTCTTTCTAGTTCTGTACATGTGTAGATACAAGAAAAGGTAAACCAGCAGTGAGACCACGCTAGAGAAGCATCAGTCTGCCAAGGACATCTGCTAGATAAATCTACTACAGTCATAGCTGTAACCACAATACTGAACTTAAACACCTTACCTGATCTGAAATGAGGACAAGACTCAGACAAGAGGTCTGAGACAAGACGGTTTTTTTGGGGGGGAAGTAATTAACATCTGCTAAAGGCTTGGCTTCCAGAAAAGCTACACCTACCCTGAGCTTCTCTTTCAACAAATAACTTAGATCAGCATGCTTTTCAACACTCACAGGTTATTTGGCAACAGTGTGTAAGGCGGCTGCACTCAAATTAAATGTTATAAAAGGTGAGCGCTTTAAGTTAAGGTAGTACATTACTACATTTAATTCACTTGGAAGCCCTTACCAATTTACTAACCAGCTTCTAAACACTCATAATTGAAGCTGCAAGTATCAGCTTTCAACATAATACACTTTTAACACCACATAACTTGTCAGACAGTAGAAGCAAGAAGCTCTAGATACATCTAGATACACCAACCAAATGTTAGCAGCCAGAAACACACAACTTGTTGTATATGTACAGTATATATTTATATATATATACACACATAAATATTTATAAAAACAGATATATACTATATAAACAGTTATTAAGGAAAAATAACAGAAAAGAAAAATGTAAAGAAGCATTTGCCTTTGACAATGCCTGGATGGCATACCAATAACCACACCCACCCTTGTGAAAAAAACTAGTTTTCAGAAGTGAGCAACAGAGCTATGAAGAGGTTCACCAGATTAGAATCACAGAATAACTCTGATTTGAAGGACCAAAGGAGATACCTGGTCTGCTTCTGCTCAAAGTGGGACAAAGACGTTCAATCAGGTCACTCAGGACTTAAGTCAAAAATCCTTATTATCATCACAAAGCATTTCTAACAAAACAAGCCAGAAAAAAAATGATGATGGAAGTGCTTTGACTGTAGTATCTGAAGTAAAACAAATAATCCCACATCACATTCACAGCCAAGCGAGTAACAACAAGAAAACAATCCACACAAAATCCAAACCACATCAACAAATATAAGAGGGCAAGGACGAGCAGATAATTAGTCAGCAGTCTCACAGGAGCTTCTGTACTGAACACTCTTCTGTTAAACATAAATGTGTGAATGAAAAGCTCACTCAACTTCCCAAAGTTCAGGGGTATTTGTTGTTTGTTTGGGGTTTCTCTAATTGTTGGTACCGTCTCTCAATTTCACATTAACCTATTACAACAAGGGTATACTAAGAATACTGAAGTCTAAATAAACTTCTAAGTTTCATTCCATCTCCTCCTCTTAAAAGTTTTTCTAATGGCACCCAATTAGTCTTGAAAAATCTCTACAGGAAAATCAAGTTTTTCATCTTTACAGTGAAATGAAATGGAATCTCATCTTTTTTCTGTAGTATCATTCAAGCCAATTCGGGTCCCTTTTGCACTCAGGTAAGAAAGACCCCAGCAGTTGACTGGGAATCCCTCAAGCCTGCAAATCAAGACACAGAAAGGAAAGATACTTATTAATCCCCCCCCAAATACCACTTTAAAAAGCCTTGCACTTATTTGGTTTCTCCTGTTTAAATGAGTTCAGTGCACAACAAAAGTGTTCTGGAAGTAGAAGCTAGAGCCCAGATGAGCTGAATAATCAAACAAGATAAAATGAAATTGCGGGGTGCTTTGTCAGACGTTCTCCCACTGCTAGCAAGTTTTCCACAGGACTCACAGCTGAATAAGCCACAAAAGAAATACATGACTGCAAACTCCACACGCAAGATTTTATAAAGCTTGTACTTTCTCTAAGCCGAAGAAAAATAACCTGCTATTAGTATTTTCATGTTGTTCAATCCAGAAAAGTACCTTTTTTTAATAAGGCAATATTTTAGTCTACTTAAAAGAACTTTTAAGAACTGTGCTCTAAAAATCCCATCAGTAGGCAGAACAAGGACTGTAAAGAGGGACTACAGTCAACTAAAATAGGTACAATTAGCAAAAGGCACTGACAAAGTTTCTTCTCAAAAGAACAGATGATATTTTGCAACACATATGGTATTTATTTTTAGACATTAGTCATACAATAATACTACAAATTTTATTTTTCTTGAGAATAACAAAGCATTTCATGTTGAGGTGCTTGGCTCATATTAATTTTGTACAGCTTAACATTTTTATTTTTGCTGTTACAAAAGATTTGAATATTTTCCAAATCATTACCATACTGCACATGGAAAGAAGTATTCAGAATACTGACAGTATGCAGTTCACCTTTAAAAAAACCTGCAACTCTTCCCAAAAAAAGCAGTACTCAAGGGAAAAAAATGCCATATGCAAACACATGCCCTGGTTTTTGAGTATCTTTTTTTTTTTTTT
>WAAB01011525.1:54274-95018 GCA_013389865.1 Piaya cayana | reverse complement strand
TTTTTTTTTTTTTTCAAATCAAATCTCCTAAAAGTCTTAATACACTGGCAACAGACAACTGGCTCTGGGTTGCTAGTGACTGTCAGGCTAGTACAGTGTAGGCAAAGAGGTATACAATAATATATCCTTGTTGATTTATCTAGGCAAAAATTATTCCAAGACATTAGAATTTTAAATACTCTAGTTTTTTTTATATGAGACAACATATGAAAGGGCATATCCTCTACTGATTGTTCCCCTCAGATTTCAGTTTATGTGGGTTTTGATTCAAATCTATACATCACTTCCAGACATTTCAAGAATATTTCAAAGTCTATCTATTGTAATTAATTAGTATTAACTCTCAGTTAATGCAAGTAGATCTTCAGGTTGTTTAAGTATTCTCTAAGTAAATTTGGTACAATATATTTTCATACCTTCACCTTTCCCTAACACAAGTACTTTGAGGCTGTACTACATGAAAACTTTCATGTAGCATCAAAAATAACTGATAGTATCTGTTACATAAAGTAAAAAAAAAAAAAACAAAAAAAACCCCACCACAAAACCCAAATTCCCCCATCTAAAAAGCCTTCAACTCCATACAAAGAAGAAATCTAATAAAAAATTATGAACTTTGCAGACACAGAAAACTAACCTTGCTGGTTTGTAAAAGCAGTGCTTGCAGGGGTCAGCCCACTCAAAAAGAATGTAACAGAAGTTGGCCTAGGCTTTATTATTAAAAAACAGTCTCTACCACAGTAAGCCTCACACGTGTTTGAAAAAGCAAAACACCCTAGTATTACTTTATGATGTTTGAACCGGGATTTGATTTTCTTTGGAGAAGTGTTAGAGAAGACTGTACAGTACACTAGATTTTTTTTGTTTGAGTTTATAGAAGGTCACATATTCAAAACCCAAAACTAATAAAAGTGTCCACAAGTACCTGTGAGACAACAGTAAAACATTTAGGATACAATCAGATACTCAATTCTGGCTGCTACTGATCCATATGAAATTGTCAGCAAATCCAAGCAGTGCCCATAGCTGATCGCAAACCCCATTTCTACCACTTCTATCACTCAGGGCTCAAAAGTACAGTTCTAGTTTAAGGTTTTAATTTTTTATATATATATAAACTATTTTGAAAACCCTTTGCAAGAAACCTACTTTTTTTTTTCTTTTTTTTTTTAGGCCAGAGGATTTTATACAATAAACAGAGAGCAGAACTCCTCCCAGGTTTTGCTCTCCCTCGAGGCTACCATCACAGCAGGCTCAAGATGACCCTCAGGAATAGCTTTGCCATCTGGATCCCACACTGCCAGATTAATAATGCTCTTTCATACAGTGACTACCAGAAAAGAGACAAAAGCTTTAACAAAACCCTATCAGTGTTTTCTCTTCCTATATGACAATCCTAGCCCTAGCATCCTGACACCAAAGACAATTCATAGATCAACTGCCTAGAGTACATGGATACTCATACAGCCTAGGTTAACATTTAATATTGCAACACTACAACTTGATTCAAAATTGCCTTCTAACTCTGTATCTAACAGAATCAACTAAGCCTCCACTGTATCATTAACAGATTACTAATGTGGCAATTCTTTTTTGGTAGCATGACAAACTGTAAAAATCACACCTGTTGTTTAAATAAACCTGAAGGTGTCCCAATGCAACACTGATTAGCTTGAACAAAGACGTGGAGAGTACTTTTTAAAAAAGTAATAGTTTTAACAGCTACAAATGTGTTTGCCATGTCACATACTTAAATCTGGGTATATAATTACCCTGTAACTATTTAATTCAATACCTATGGATACTAAACATAGATCATTAAGGTGCAGTGACGTGGGAACTGGAGCAAGCAAAAAGAAAACATAACTGATGAGCATCTCTATGTAACTACAAAAGAAGACATGTCTAGAAGTTCACCACCATGAAGATGCAGTATCCATCCCTCCCTTCCTACTGTAAGGGACAACATTATTCTAGTACCTGAGGTAGAATATTCTTGCGTTAAGTGTAATATTTAAGACTCGTAGGAGGATATAAATACACTGAGGCATTATGAATAATCCTGAGAAAAAAGCCATATTTTGTTTTCTTAAAAACCCAGCAGCATTCAAAAAAAGGAAGTTTATCTTCTCTCCATTCATTGTGAGTTATTTAAACATTTGAAAAACCTATGTTGGGACCACCACCTGTTCAGTTTAAAAAAAAATATTACCTCAATACAGGCCAGCTATTAAGGAAGAGCCAAATTTACTGGAAGTGATCTAAAAAAAACATCATTTGTCTTCACCCTCCCACTAATTAACCATACCCACTGATCAGCAAAGGAAGTTAGCACAAATAACCCAGATACATGGCCAGGAAGTTTCTGGAATTAACTTCAAGACGCTCTAGCACATAACAAAAGTAATTTAATTTAATACATTTAATTATTTCCAAAAGGACTGTGTTGATGCTCCATAAAACAAATGCTATGAAAAAATCTGTACAGCATGGAAAAACAATTCTGTCAGTCTTCCCTGTGCTCCCATCTTGATAGCTTAAGCAGTTTTTTCTAAGCATGTACAACACTCATGGCAGTAAGTGCCATTTCAAGAAGAGTAAAAATAAAGTAATGAAGCATTAAATGAAATGTAAAAGCTAAGGTATCTAAAATAAGATACTAAATACTAAAAAACATTGTAAACTTTGTGACTGCTCAAGTCTGGTCAAATGGGAACACCCACCCTTCCCAGTATAACACAAAATCAGAGATTTGTACCAAGTGCTCACACCATACAGGTACTCAAGAGACTAAAAGAAAGTAAACAACTTTGCTTTCCTATGGAGAGTTCGAACATTGTTTAAACACCTCACCATTTTGTTTACTCTGTACAACGTTCAATACTCATTTAATACTCAGTTATTCAATATTTCATTTCTTTTTAAACTCCTGTTTAGTGTGGGCATGCAATATGATGACTGAAAAGCAAATAAGCCACGAATTAAGTTGCCGCAGGCACCTTAATTTCCCCATTCCTTAATGGAATACTCTATTTCACTAACCTAATACTTTAAAAAGTTTGCCTGTGTGCACACATGCATACCTCTATGTAGGTCCAGATGGTGTGCACACACTAGAATAGCAGAAGAAACCATTCTGCATGACAGCTGTAGCTAGCTCAAAAGTCAGTCAAACTCTGACTGCCCCAGACACATCACTGCCATTCAAGGAATCACTGCTCACCGTGAAAATTGAGCTTTCACAACAAGCTCTTCAGTGGTGCCCAACAGCAGAACCAGAGGCAGTGGGCACAAACCGAAAAACAGGAGGTGCCACGTGAACGTCAGGGAACAGTTTTTCACTGTGAGGGTGGCTAAGCCCTGGCACAGGTTGCTCAGAGAGTGTGTGCAGAGTCCCTTCTTGGTGATATTCAAAAGCCATCAGGACATGGTCCTGGTCAAGGAGCTCTAGGTGGCCCTGCTTGAGCATGGGAGTTGGTCTCTTCCAACCTAAACCAGTCTGGGATTCTGTGAAGGAACCACACTACAAAGGAATAAGGGAAATTCCTTGCCACCGGGCACCACAGCAGAGAGAGACTGAAGACTCCCCTCCAAATTCTGGCATTCCAAGCAGCATCCAATTACTACCATTTTCTCCCAACTTTATTCTCTTCTATCCCATTCTCAGTCCCTCTCTACCTTGTCCTCAAATACCTTCTTATTCTTCCCCTCCACACACCATCATCCCAGCCCTTAAGCCTTGCCTCCATATCAAGTCAGATCAATTTTCTGCTCTCCTCAGGCTTTTAATTTTTTGGAGCCAGGCACCTGCTAAATTCCAAGCAGCAATAAGCACATTCAAACATGAAACATGGCCAGATTTTTAACATTATTTGTGAAAACTTGACCAAGTGCATAAGCAGGAGAAGATAACTCTTCCATTCCTTATTAAATATTGGAGCAGCACTGAGGGTGTTTAAAAGAACCTTTTAATCATTTTTCTCCTGAAGCAGCTCCTTTCTCAACAATTAACTGATTTGGCTTGAATTAAATAAGAGTCAGAACCAAACTACATGCAAATTCATAAAATAATCAGGCTGAGGCAGTCATCCAGTATAGGGAGGGTGGAGTGAATTAAAAAGAATATTCAGCCCAGATACATTTGGCAAAAGTTATAAGCCATTTGGAATCCAGGTCTTAAAGGAGAAGCTTCGGGAACTTTAATTATAGTAGATTGTTGTAGTTCCAGACCTGCATACCAAAAAGCACCTGACACCGCCTCCCCCACCCCAGAAAAAAAAAATCCAGTAAGACTAGATGTTTCGATTTATTCTTTTTGTGCATTTGGTAAAGAAACACCATTTTTCTTAATAAGCTTAGAAACACCCATATACATATATATGTATATATATCAACATCTACTCTAAGTTAATAGATCTCACATTTTATCTCCAAATCTCTCCATATCACAGGATACAATCTAGTGTTACAGTATCCAATTATAAAATATACAAATTTCAGGCCAACAACCACAGTATTGATGAAGGCTTTGTTCCATTTAGAGCAGATATCTGAGACAAAGGGATGGATTCAGTATTATGTATATAGCATGAAACCTATGGTTCCTCTGCTGAGTGACAAATGAAGCCGACACTGCAAGATACACAAAAGACTTTTAAATGTATAGGCTTTGACCTTTAAAGTAAGAGTTCTTAATATGAGCCTAAGGATTGCAAATCATAAACAGAGCGGCCAGTGGTCTTGAAAAAAAAATTACGAACCAAAAAAAACCTCGCAACTTTGCACAAATATTGAAGCAGGATGGGGGGTGGGTGAGTGGGGGTTTGGGTTATTTTGTTTTAAGTTTTCTAATTACTTAAAAGTGTCTACTCTTCTGCTGTGAGTTTAAGACTATATCAAGAAGCTCATATCATTTCTGCAAGCATTTCTTTCCTGCATAACACTGCTTCTAAAGAAGTTTCACTTAGTCAAATAAAACAGAAGAGGGGTTAAATCAAAAGAGCAGTAAATGCAAAACCATGGGTATAATAGACTTCTGCTAGATCTAATAAAGGAGAGAGACTTGCAATCAGGAACAGATGAATTGCTGCTGGTGAAACAGGAAAAGCTGAAATGAAGAACTGTAACAAAACAAAAACTCAATATCACGAAAGAAAAAATTTAAAAAAAAAGGGGAGGGGAACATCATGAGCTGCAAAATGGAAGTCCATTACCCAAGGAAAGCGTTTCAAATCATGCATAGTGGGTGCAGAACCACTCCTTTCTGAAGTACTGCAATTCATTAGATATCGCATGAGTATAATTTATTTCTTTACCACAAACTTAGATCAGCAAACTGATACAGACTTAAAACAGATGTGAATGTAATTTAAGTTGAAGACTGCCAGTTGCTGACTTAGTAGGGCATTTTCAGGATTACCTGAAAAAGAGAAGTTTCTTTAGTAAAGCGGAATTTTCTAGAATGGTAACTGGGATAACACCCCTCAAATCCTCACCTTTTATATCCATTTTTATCACACCTTCTTATGACCTGGGCTTTCTAAAATGTTTTGCATGGATTTCTCTGCTACAACTAGGAAAAAAAACCTCTAAAGCTTAACAAGAAACATAGTAAATATTTAATATTGTTTTGCACTAAGTAGAGACTCAGCATACTCTCACCAGAGCCTTCAAAACTCATTTCTAAGTGGTGCTATGTTGTCATTTAACTACCATGAAAAGCATTAACAAATTCTGCATCCTCAATTAACACTGCAGATTAACATACATAAACCAAATTATCAATCTGCAAAGAAAACATGACTCAATGTTCATTCACAATACTTCTTTCTCTTATGTCTTAGTATCACTCACTGGACCCACATGGTCAGTAAAGACCACATAAAAATAACTTGTTTATTTACTGCAAATAAATGCTTGATTGTGATACCTTTCCTAATAAAACTTAGAACTTCTACTTGTAATTATACAATTTAAAAGTTATCTGATTCCATTTTAGAAGCACCTTTGTGTTCGTGTGGAGAGAAATATTACACAACCAATGAAAGAATGGTATTTGGAGGCAGTGTCCTTAGCAGTTAAATATTGTTGAAGTATAGATCATGGAACCTGTTTTTCAGCTTAGTTAAACTGAAACTAGAAATGGAAGCCTTGGAGAAAAGCAAAGGTATTTTATAATATACACTCTTATATACCGGTAATAATGTTTTCCAAAAGCCCAAATTTCAGCAAAATTCCAAGTCTCATTTTTCATAGAATAACCAGGTTGGAAAAGACCCACTGGATCATTGAGTCCAACCATTCCTATCAAACACTAAACCATGCCCCTTAGCACCTCATCCACCCGTGCCTTAAACACCTCCAGGGAAGGTGAATCAACCACGTCCCTGGGTAGCCTGTTCCAGTGCTCAATGACCCTTTCTGTGAAAAAATTTTTTCCTAATGTCCAGCCTAAATCTCCCCTGGCAGAGCTTGANTCCCTGGTCCTGCTGGTCACACTGTTTCTCATACAAGCCAAGATGCCATTGGTCTTCTTGGCCACCTGGGCACACTGCTGGCTCATGTTCAGTTGGCTGTCAACCAACACCCCCAGGTCCCTCTCCTCCTGGCAGCTTTCTAGACAGACTTCTAGTCTGCAGCACTGCATAGGGTTGTTGTGCCCCAAGTGCAGGACCCAGCATTTGGCCGTGTTAAACCTCATGCCATTGGACTGCCCAGTGGCCCAGCCTGTTCAGATCCCTTTGCAGAGCCTCCCTACCCTCCAGCAGATTGACACTTCTACCCAACTTAGTGTCATCTGCAAACTTGCTAAGGGTGCACTTGATGCCTTCATCCAGATCATTGATAAAGACGCTGAACAGGGCTGGACCCAGCAATGAGCCCTGGGGAACCCCACTTGTGACTGGCCTCCAGCTGGATTTAACACCATTTTCATCTCAAACTCTACTGCAGTCCGTATCAATCTCAGTTCCTATCTCCTTGGGCCATTCTAATTTGGTAGGCAAAGCAGTTTGCATCAAAGCACACAAGAAGGGCACAAAGACTGCATTCA
Organism: Piaya cayana; assembly: GCA_013389865.1. Taxonomy (NCBI): domain Eukaryota; kingdom Metazoa; phylum Chordata; class Aves; order Cuculiformes; family Coccyzidae; genus Piaya; species Piaya cayana. The sequence goes on along the minus strand of WAAB01011525.1, from coordinate 87,967 downwards.
ATTCCATTATTAGTTTTTATTGAAGATCCTTCAGCATTCATATTTTTCTCTACGCTGCTTTACACTAGAAAAATAAACCATAACCTGAGGGATCCAAATAATAACCTATTTTGCTGAAAATAATGACAAATTGTCCTGCTCTGGCACGACATTCACCTTTAAATGGTAATACATAAGAAAAGTCAATCACCTCATATGATTTCAGTACTGTACACACTCATTTTAGAGGCCAAACTATAAAATTCTGAGAAGACATCGAGATATAATTTGGATATCATTCATTATAAGAAACTAAACCACTGTTAAAAGTCTTATGTCTTTGGCACAAGGGCTGAGCTCGTCTATATAGAGCAGTAACAATGGACTTCATATTACCTATTATTGCCCACAGCAATTCCAGCACAGCCTCAATCACATTAGTCTTATTCATTGTTTCTATATATACTAAGCACTTCTGTCACATTAAATTCCCTTCCATATGATCCAGTTCTATGCATCTTTAACCCCTATTTTAGGAACTACCCAGCAGAAGATTGCAAGAATAAATAAATTTTATCTAAATAAATTCATAATGCAACATTGCAATCAGAGTACTAGGATTTACTTCTTTCTGTACCAACAGCAACAACTGATAAACAAAGCATTGCTTTAATCTATACCATCACACAGTAACAGTGATCACTGCAAGTAGACTGGTTTGTAGAGACAAACATAACACCTTGTAAATCAGCCTCAGTAGTAACAAGCAAATTGCAATAACAACATTAAAGTTCTTCGATCGACTGTTGTAGCAACAGGAGATAATAAAAAGAAGTTCAACTGAGTGTGAAGAATTTTTCTCACATGCTACTCGGTTTGTGCGCATTTAGGAGATACAGGAGGAATAGCTGAGGAGGTCAACTGATAAAGACTTACTTGGAAACCTCACAATTCCAGCAGTGGTTGGGAAGTCCTGTGATAAAAGACAAGATGCTTGCGGAAGGCTACTGAGGTTACCTAGTTACTCCGACATTACTGCCAGCACCTCCAAAATAAGGATACTGCATTGGCTCAAATGCTAGCGAGCATTAGTTAGCCAACTTCACACTGGAAAAATAACACTAGGGCTGCTGCACTCTGCCCCTAGCAATTTTAACAATGAACAGTAATGGTAAGAGATGAAAAATCCTGGCTGCTTCAGATCAATAGGGTTTCCCAAATTCCCCTTTTCTCCTAAGATCATACATTGAGAAAAGGTATTTTTTCACTGTGCTCCACAACCTACCTGATCACCATGGCAATCTCACCAAAAATAACACTGCTTGTTCATGACTAGAATCTTTAGCAACTTGGAAGCTCTAAGATAAAAAATCAGTATTAAGAGCACGCTGCCACAGAATAACCAGTTCACTCTCATCATCATGATCATATCAATAAGACTATAATGTTCCTCTTGTCAATTCGTTAATTCAGAAGCTTAAGCAACAGAAATAGAAAATAAGCAGAGTATACAAGTGAATTAGAAGGAACTGTGTAAGAGATAATTAACCAGCTGCAGGTTGAACATGTATTCCTGAGACTGAAAAGGATATGGTAGTGTCTCACGATCAGACTACAAGCTGCTGAGAAACAGTGTTCAGAACTGCATAAGCAACATCTGTGGACCTCACTGATGGCTGAGAGAGAAACAAAATGCTCAACATTCTCCTCATTCAAAGCATTTTCCAAATACATTCAAAATTAGCAGGGTTCATCTCACAAGTTGGAGAACAAACTTTTTTCTTTAAATTTGAAAACCAAATGATGCATAGCAACCAGTTCAGGGACATACAGATGCAAATAACTTTTCAAGGTCATTTGGAGAGTTAACAGGATTTTGCAAGTACTCATATGCTGTTTTGCTAAATGAATCTCGCAATTTCACTTTTAAAAACACCTCTTAGTAAAGATCCATAAATACAGTAATGAGATATTACTTATTATTAAGCAAAAAGTCAATTTTTCTAATCAAAAACCTAAAAGGCAGTATGAGTTGCAACTACACAAGCCCCCAGCCTGTGATGGTGCAACACGAACTTCAGGAATGCTTATGTCTTCTGGGTGTTTTTGTGAGCAAACAGACATTGCTACTCTCCGTACCCTATACTAGGATGCCAAGGATTTCAAACATATGACCAGAGTGGAACCTTACAAATGTTTAAGTGTCTGATGGGAGAGTGCAAAGGTGAAGCCAGATTCTTCTTGGAGGTTGGTCTGAAAGGACAAGCAGCAACAGGCATGAACTGACACAAAGAAAGTTTTGTCTGAGTGTCAGAAATGCTAACAGTGAGGAGGGCTGAACCATGGAGCAGGCTGCCCTGAGAGGCCGCAGTTCCTCCATGATGCGAATATTCAAAACGTGATTGGACATGGTCCTTGGGCTACCCACTTGAGGTTACCCAACCTGAGAAAGGGGTATGGATTTCCAGAGGAGCCTTCCAACCTCATCTACTCCATGATTCTCTCACATTTTTGAAGTTACTTCAAACTATAGCGTGTGATGTGTACCATAGTCTTCCTTAGCTTCTGCCCGCACTTAAAGGCAGCTAGGAGTTTTCTTAACATTGTTATCCACAATCCCTTCACATGTGCCTACATTAAGATCGTTCTTAAATTTAGTATCTTGGCTCAGATGCCCATTCTGCCAAAGGTCAATTGCCTGCTATCTTCCAATGTAAAGTGAAATATCTTTTGAATTTTCATATGTCTTTACAGTTTCCTATTAAAAAACCCCAAAAGATTGCTTTGCTTATCTACTCCCCAAATCTTCTACATTAAATGATGCAGCTTATTATACTGTGTAGTCCAGGGCAGTTGATACTGCTGGTCATATCATAACAGAAACAGTTACTTTGGCAAACAGAAATTCACAAATGCCTGTGAACTTTGGGGATGGAGCAGCAATGGCAACTTTTGTTTTGAAATAGTTTCAACATCCATGGCCAAAATGCTAATAAAACTAAGGCAACAGATTATTCACTCACAATCCCCATCAGAGGCCTCCAGGAATGGGATGATTTCACTGGGCTAACTTCCTATACAAGAAGCAATAGGAGTTGTGCCATCTTCCTTTGGGACCATAAAACCAAAACAGATACAAGAATAACATGAACTTCCCTCAAGCTGCTGCACACGGTCTGAAATGACTGTTCAAGATACTTCAAGTTATCGGTGTTTGTGTCACCAGTAGATTATCCCTTCTTTGTGATATCATTTGTATAGCAAATGACTTATTCGCTGCTTAAATTCTCTACCGCATATTACAAACAGAATACTATTGAGTCTAAAAAGGCATGACAGAACACTTCGGAGTATAATTCAAAGAATACTGTGCTATAATGCTACAAAATCTCAGACCTACAAGCAGGACACTGGTCAAACCATGAACCAAATATGTAAAAATGCATCACTAACTCCAGTTTTCCTTAGGATTTTAATCTTCCTAATTTGCTGTGGAGATACAGAACAATGTAGAAAAGTATACTGTTTGGAACACCAAAGAGGAAAAAAATATTTCAGTGAGGAGTTACTAAAAGGGACCAGAAAATATATTTTCTTTCTCTCAAGAAGGGCAAGTATTGGCCGTTTTATTGTTTGCTAAACTAAGCATACTTATAATTTCTCTGGAGTGTACCAGTGCTGATAGGCAGTAGCTGTTTGAATTTGACAGGACAACCTCCTATAATCAAGAAAGGACAATTGGCTTTTGTTCTCACTGCTACTTGCCACAAAGTGAACCGGGAATATTGAGAAGACGCTTACCGTACAAGATCCCTTCTCTCTAATATCCCTCTCCCATTTCAGCATATGGAGATAGACAGCACGGCAGTTAGTAAAAGACAGAGCTCTAAGAAATGAGATTAAGTTTCTTAGTTCTCTTTTGAAACTGACGCCTGCAGTACTTACCTTTTACTATTAAGACTGCCGAGGCATGATTCAAAGGTTATGAAGTCACACCCACGTACCAAAGAACCATTCAACATTGCTTTTCCACAATGAGGCACAAGGAGAGAAAAAAGCCCAGGTAAGCACATCCATTCATAAACATCATGTGCCTATTGCAACATTTAATACTACATCAAAAAAGACAATTAAAAAAAAGATATTATTTGTGGTCCTTAATCCAGGCACCAACCGTCAGTATAACTGGCATAGAAACTATCACTTCTGACCTTCTCAAGGGTCTTTCATCGTGGTTATTTAATTCATCATAATGGATTTAAAAAAATAACAACCTCTCATTTCTCAGAGTTTAAGTTTTCAATACCCTCAAATTCCTTCATCCTGTGATCTACTGATGACGTCCTAAGTGCTGACAAACAGAACTGTGAGAGACATTATTTCAGTGCACTCTAGTCCTGATACAATACAAGAATCATGCCAGAGCAGGTAGAGGCACCAATAAAGCCTCCTCACGTGATCATCTGCCCACAATTTAGTACTCTGTACAAAACACACTGCTTTATTCCATGTAATAAATTCAGTTATGCACTATACAAACAAAAACTCACTTAACAGCTAAACTTCAGCTAGCAAATTCCTTATATCAAGCTGCTCGAGGAATTTTATGAAGATACACTTATCAACATTAGAAAATGGAAAATGTCTTGCCATCACAATTATCATTCAAATACTTGTGAAGAGATGAACACAGACACTGAGACCTGCACATTTAAGACAAAACCCAGTAACTGTCAGAGTGAACAGCCAGGCCTAAATCCCACAGTTTAACTTCCAAATACCTTAATAAAATAATAAATCAAAATGCCTATTTACTGCCCACTTTCCAGTTAATGAGCAGGGAAGAGTCCTGTTACTATTTTCATCTCCTATTTGAGTCTAGTACTGGTTCTTCCACCTTCTGAGAGTCACTTTGTTTTACAAAAGTCAAAACATTTTCTCACAGCTACCAATTCAGATATTAAATGAAGAAAAGTAAAAATCTGATTTGCAACACTAAGAAAAGTACCTGCTAAAGGCAGACTCAGACTACGGACTCAAGATCCAATCAATACACCTAGGTTACCAAATTTTCAGTGTCTTTAAAATCCCTTCCCAGCCCCTCTGATCAAGAAAGAATACAGGCCGCATATTTAAAAAGCATTATCTATACATTTTTTTTGTAAGCATAGGGTCTATGCCTTTAAAAGGAGTGGAAGCTAATGAAAATTCCCTAGATATCTTTAGATGCTCCTACACTTGGTCTTTTTTTAAACCGAAAGTAGATCATTAATAGTAGTAAGACCAGCAGAGATAATTCAAAGATTCAAGAAACTGATGACATAAAATATGTCTGTGTGAAGATCTTTATTAAGATCCAACCTTTCAGAATACGACCACAGGTCTATCAAATCCAGCATCGGGTTTCTGAAAACAGCCAGAAGGGAATACACAGTACACCATAAAATGGTACAAGCATGTAAAAACAACCCTGAATATTCTCCCAAAGACTCTGCCCCATATATACACTCAAATATCCTGTTCTCCTCAGTGTTAAAAATCAGATGTCTTCCTCAGATCTAGATGTCACTGCAGCCCTGTTTTGTGCATTTTCACAAAACAGCACCTATTTAACAACACAGCCAAAAAGCTAAAAAGGGCATGAAGTCATGTCATATTGCCAGTAAGACAGCTGTAATGACAGGAGTAATTCAATACAAGAATAATTTACTAAATATGGATTTGTAAGTAAAGACTAGTTCAGCTCAAACTTGATGTTATCATGTTTACACCCAAATTACTGGATGGAGTTTTATGAACTGATTTGTAGCAGGCTAAGGCAGTTGATTACAGTATTTACTCCAGGACTTAAAAACTATTAGCCTTACCTTATGGTAGAAAGCATATAGCTATAAGTAATAAAGCAAGCCAAAACCCAAACTGCCTTACCTAACCAGGAGTCACAACAGTTCATCCAAAAAGACTGAGTAATAACTCATCCATATGTTCAAAATATTCTTTTAATAACAAATGCAGCATTTTTAGAAAAGGCCACAAAGCATGTAGCTTATTTGAAAAACCTGAACTGATTACACCCAAATGCCACCACAAAAGGTTAGGATCCCAGAGAAACTAACAAAGGGCTATAGGATTTTTCACAAATAGCTCATGTGAAGTAACAAACAACTACAGCACTTCATATCTACCATGTGTTCAGACTACATTCACTGTATATTGAAAATAGTGCTAAGTGTCTGAAAGACCACAAGAACCAAGAAATTTCAAAGGTTGCTAAGTTATAGCTGTAGTCACAGTTTACCTGTCTTCTTATGCCTGCATCCAGTCAGGAGTGGTTATTTTATCAATCAGTGCTGTCAAGTGCAGCAATTCAGCTACTCTGATTAATTACAACTTTTAACCAAAAAGGGAGTTGAATGGAGCAGGCAGAGAAGGGGAAACAGCATATTTGTTGCATGTTTTTATAGAACTGCATTTCAAGTAAAGAATTCACCTTCTTCCTCTCAATTGTTCAAAGAAAAAGATATTTCAATATTGTGAAATTATCATTTAAGTTTACTAATAGAAACAGAACATCCCTTATCATCCCTTACCTGCTTATGCCTTCAAAGAAATTTTTTGCCCCCTGGTTTTTGGAGGTTTGTAATATCCAAACAACAGTAACCACCTTTTGATCTTTGTCCTTTGAAATACACTACTGTTATGCTGATGTGGTAACTAATAAGTGTAATATCCCATTTATGTAAGAAAACTTGACCGCTAACATCAAGGTAGTACACAGCAACAGTCCCATTTGTTGTTCTTTCCCTCTGTATTTATTTTGCAACGTTATTTTAAATAGAATTAGAATGGAAATTGAAAAGGTGTGTTTTCAGTACTTTGAGAAATTTATATCACTTGATTCATTCATTTCAACACTCATCAAGACCTGTAATAAATTGCTTTGATTTCAATTTTCAGAATCAGTGGTTTAAATTTAGTAATTGGAAACAAAACATATGGAAGTCTTCCTAAGGAGTCACTTATTCCTTCTGGTTTAAAAACAACTGTTTAGCTGATACAAAACTGTAGAATAATAACACAGAGTTACCACTAAAGACATTTTCTGATCTCCTTCAGTGTATTTCCTTTGATTAGCCCTAAACCATGTCATATGAACAACAGAATCCTACACGCACCACCAAGAGCTAATCCTAAATAATACATGCATTTACTTTACTATGTCTTGCATCTGCCATAAATATGCAGAGTGAACAACTGTTATAAAGAGCCAGTTGCAGAAAAGCATCAACAAAGCACTAATATGGAAAACACTGACACATGATCTTATGCTGTAAAGCAAACCAGTAACAGTGAATTTTTATTCTCAGGCAAGTAACAAAGAGTTCATAAGTGTATGAATTCCAGTTATGAAATACAACTTGATAAAAAATCAGAATTAAAAATTTTAAAGGCTGCTGACAGTAATTGCATAATACCGCTACGTATTAAGATGTTAGCCACAGCCAAGTGCAGCAGAAAAACAGTAGAGCTGCCCTATGCAGAGGACCACTGAAAAAGTAGAACTATCTACACCCAATATCCACTAGCAGAGCACATTTAGCAGAATCCATTCTATATATACATATCAGTCTCCTCAAGGTGAATGAATTCTTGCATGTTTCCTTCCTTCAAAGTACCTGATTAATGCATCATTGTCACACCCAAAACAACAAAATGAGCATCAGCTTTTACAGTTAATTTGAGATAGACTTCTTATGCACAAAATATGATTTACTATTACAACAGCTTGCATAACTCTGTTTTCTGGGATCCCTGACAGCAAATTAGACTTAGGGGGATAGTTCTAGTTTAGTATTTCATTTTATTACTGGTGCCATTATGGATAAGCTATCACAGCCATGCTTTTAAACAAAATTAGTATGGTCAGATTTTTTTGTTCCAAAAAGTTTGACTATGTATTCTAACTATCCAAAGGAAACAGCCAGAAAAGCAGCAGGAATAAAAGTCGTACCACAAATTTGGGGGCGTGTGTCTTTGTTAAATGGTAAAGGTGCACGGGGCTTGGCAGCTGCAGTTTGTTGGAGGTTGTTCTGTTGTAACCATTGCTGTGCTTCACATGGTAAGAAGAGAACAGAAATAAAACAAATGATCAAAATCATGAAGCGAGCAAGAAGTTACATTAAACCCTAATTAATGTAAGAAAAAAATTGAGAAAAGTTTGATAGGCACAAAGTGGAAGTTACAACCATTGTTAATAAACTCTTTAAAAGTCTGAAATATTTAAAAATAGCTATTTTTTAAATACTAGTTTTAAAGTGGGAAAGTAAATTTACTAGAGTAAAACCATTTAATTTTATTTTCTATAATTGAACAATCTTTTTTCACTAGCATTGAACCTTTATGTAGTCTAATTAGTTTGAAGGACAGCATAGTTCCTCTTTGTTAATTTCTTTGAAGAAGAGCAAGCTAACAAGCTGGATCTCTTATTCCTTTTTCAATGAAATAGCCAACAAAAGCTCAAATGTTATTTTAAGTGAATATAACTGGAACAGTCAAACAGAAGGTCACCCATTTTACTGGTGTGGAAAAATACAGGACAGGCCTCCTGGCTTCCCCGGGCTGTTCAGTACTTTGTATGATCAAAGCTGAGCAGACTTTGGCCTTAATACAAATACCTTCCTACTTCCCCTCATCAATACATATTATTTGCAACACAATTTTAGTTATTGTATTTTATGGTGACTTGTATAGTTGAATTTTATTTACCCCACAAGATAAGAAAAAACCAACCCAGAACAAAACAAACAATGCCCAAAACAGAAAACAACTCTCAATCTCCAAACTTATAGCTAAAACAATACTAAGTTTCAAATAAATTAATTACAAATATGCATGGATTTTTTTTTCCCCGAGTTGCATCACATAATTTGAGTCAGCAGAGGCAACTGGAAAAGAACTAGGTTAACAGAAGCAAAGCCTTGATTTTTTTCAAATATGCTGTTCACTCACAGAGCTTTAGGCAACTAAAAATGTCAATATGTATAGGATTTACTGAATCAGATTTAATGATCTCCAAACAACAGGAATAGCTATTTGGTTAGGAAAAGCAAAGTCAAGGTTCACTTTCTGAAAACGCTGTGTTGTTACTACTATTGTGGGCATCCCACATGGTCACCTTTATACCAAAACCTGGTTTTATTTATAGCAGTAATACAGTTTTTAAAGGAAAATCAAGCAATGCATTTGTTGTGTTGAATTCTTGATATCCTAAACTGAACAAACCATTTCAGTCCCTCAAATATTTCAAGAAATATTTCAGTGACTTCAGTTTGTTTTGCTGTGTTACAGCACCTTTTCTCTCTCTGATCCCCCTCTGTTCTATATATGTGGTTCTATGTTTGAAGTTCCTCTTGGTAGGCTGCCACTCTTCTTCCTGCATCGAGTTCATATTTCTGACACTGATTTTGCAGGATATGTACAACCTCTTACCCACGTACATCAGATGACATATTTTCTATTCCACCTACAATTCTCTGCTTTTCCTTGCTCTTTAATACAGGTTTCAACTGAGCACTTCCTCTGCCCCCTTTGGGGGAATGGGATATTCTTTAAACTTCTGCATAACCTCTGTCAGGCAATGTTGAGCAGGTCTCCCACAATAATTGTGGGTCTTACGTCCGCCCATGAGAATACCCTTACCTTCCTCCCAGATCTCCAAATCCTTGCTCCTATAATATCCCCCCTCCTCCTCCCCATTACACACTGTGAAATAACCTACCGCATCAGCTCCACGTCTCTCTTACTCTCCATACTATCTTTACATTGTACGCTAGCTTGGCAAAGACAGAACATGCCACAATAAGTATTACTACAGGATGACATCAAAGACAGAAAACAGAGTTCCTCTTTTCTTGCCCAGCCTCTTTTCTAACCATCTGCCTGTTTCTGTCAGACCTGTATGTCTGCAACACAGCTGGAGATCACTGTCCCTCTGCCAAAGTTGACTAGGAATTGAACAAGTGGTTCAGAAGTTACTGGCAGGGTGGGAGGACCGGCTAACGGACAGATGGACGGACAGATGGAATAGTTGCATAAGCAATCTTCCCTCAAACTAAAATAAAACTTTTAAGTCCCACCTGTTCCACAAAACATTTCATCAGCACTAGCCTCTCCCCACTTCAATGTTTTCTTTTTTATAATAGGCATGAAGTAGCAGCTTTAACCTATCAACTTACCAGATCAACACACTATTGACTGTACATCATGATGTACAGCTACAGTGCTCCGTAAATAACTGTATTTGAACACAAGCTGTACCCAAACAAGATTTCACAGTTAAGTAGCAAAATAGTGGTTGCATAAAAACATTATAACCACATGTAATTTAAAACATTCTTCCTAATAATAATGCCAACAACAAAAGGAGAAAGAAGAGACAAGGCTTTGGGCTAGAGATTTTTAGGCTTGGAGAGGGTTTGTTTCCACTCCCCCAAAAATACTAAAAATGTAGAGAAGTAAAAATAAAGACTACCACCAATTAAAGGATCTGCAAAGGCGTCTTGCATTTCATCAGCCTAAGATTGTGCGAAGGGATAGAGAAGAAGCTGTGCTAGATGAACAGATGGATCAGGAAAGTGTGAAGAGGTCCATAAGGTACACTCAACTTTTTAAAGCATGAAACTTCTGAAGCGAGTATAGACTTATTGTAGGTGTTTTCATACAAGGATTAGTTAAGGAGAGGGAGCTGAGGGATTTCTCTCTCTTTTTTTTAAAGCTTATAGATGTAGGTAGGTAACAGCATACTATGTGTACATGTCTGGAGTGGTGGATTTGGGGATACTGAAATTCCACCCTAGTCTGACAAGTAAGGCAAGGAAGACAGGAAGCATTTTTGCACAGGTTAAGCAAACAATCAGATGGCAACATTGTGGATGTAGCAGTTTAAGAATCAAAATGAGAAAAGCTGCGTGCACCCAAGACCTTTGCTTCCTTTTAGTTGGAATTCTCTTTTCAAGTGCTTAGAAGATGATGGAGCAGTGTTATCAAAAGGAGTTGAGCAGAGTGAGAGAAGGGGAAAGATGCACCCTGGAAAGAGAAGAAAATTTAATTGTACACCACTAATTGCTAGTGACATTTTAGAAAAAAATCTCTTTTTATGAAAACAGTGGGTTTGAGAAGATCTAACTAGACAACCTCCTCAGGTCCCTTCAAAATGCTCGACGCAATCCTAGTAAAAGCTGCAGCAGAAAGTCGTGGAGAGGGTGCTCTACATTTGTTAATAGATTCAGCCTCGCTGCAGTGAAAGCCCATCTTTCAACACAAAAGCATAGCATTAAAAGTGTATGTTCTAAGGTTCACAACTGAAAATTATTAACAATTTACTGTCACTGCCGTGACAATTGCCTACTCTTTGACTAATAAACAGCTTTTATGTTTGAATGAATAGATTTACACATAAGCAACCCATTAAAAATTTAAACATCTGATATCATTAGTACTTAACACAAAAAACAAACTTGTTCTATGTTATCATATACCTATGCCTACCCCCTACATTTCATCCCAAACCCATATTCTAACAACACAGAAAACACTTCAGAGCCGCCAGTATGTCTATTTAAACTGTTTTGAACAACATGAATTTGAAACACCAGTTAAAATATGAGATTTACAAGTTTCATATACTACATGAGGTGCTGTATGCTTTGACAGTTTTAAGATTTCTTCACCTCTGAAGGAGATCACATAAAAAATAAAGTCAGAATGGTCCCAATCCTGCATACACTTCTCCATAAGCAATACCACAGAAGCCAAACATATGCTTAACTTCTTACATGTGCACAAATATTTGTAGAGAGTGCTTAAGTGACTCCAGGGAATAAACAAAATACTGCCAAGCAAAATGAAAAACAGAAGAGGAAACTTTTCCTGCAATTTGTTTTCAGCTACTGTAAACTTCTTACTGAACGCTGCAGGAATCTAGAACAAGTGTAACAACTCAGACAAGAAAAGCTTTAAAAACAACTCACTATGACACATCCCCACCTTCCAAGCACCACAGTTTTGCTATTACTATTTCAGGTAACAGCCAAAAACGCGATCTATTAAAAAAACCACCATCTTGGAAGATGCAGAACAATCAAACCACATTATATTTATTCAAGGAAAACTGCTCTGATGAACCTGCAATCAACATGATATGCTGCAGCATGCAAGGTACTCTTAACCAGACTTATTGAAATTTGTTTTAAGAGCCAGCACACAGTAATATCCAAATCCTTCCAGCAAGCTTTTGAAGCTTATCCACTATAGGACTCCCATAAGGACAGTTTCCTCTTCACTATCATCCAGATGTGTTGTCCAGATGAAAAGGGAGAGGAGACAAAATGGGCACTGTACACTACCAAGCACTGTGAGTCTCTATGCTCAGTACACATTGGACCTTCTGCTCTACCAACACCGGCACAGTGCTGATGCACGCTCAGGCAAATACAGGGAGTTTGAGAGATGTGAATTCCACAGAAAATACATACGACCTTCTCAAGATTAGGAAGCCTATACAAATTCAGTGTGCTCAAGATTAACTCAAAAGTTTCTATGCTACAAAGATAAATATATCAATACAAAGTTCTACTTGCTGGTACAAAGCTTGAAGAAGTCACCAGCTGGCAGTTGTTCTGTGATCATAAAATCAGATTGTTCCAACAAGTTAAAATGTCACCCAGTGTGTAACATACAGACCGAACATAAAGATCTACCTTCTCCAGGTCAGAAAGGAATGAAACTGTTCTGCAGTGAACCAATGTACATTCTAGTAGCTATTCAGTTTCAGTGGACTTTACAGCTGATAAGCTCAGTCAAAGTAAAACTTTGACAGAAGAACTCCCAACTGATTCTATGGCAGATAGTTACCCCAAATAATTATCAATTCAGTAGGAACCTAAAAAAAATCCACTTCAAGGTCCCAATGAATTCTACAAAATAAATTATTTCTCTGAATTCACTTGGAAATGTACAGTTCCTACAATACATGTCAACTTTTAAACACTGACCCCTAATCATGAAGGAAAATGGAGGGAGTGAAAAAAGTTTTGTTTTCATATTCAATCTCAAAGAAAAATTGTATTTTTGTACGTAATAGTTGAATAAATGTTTGATTCTGCTGAAATTTACAGCCGCATCCTCCCTTTCCTTCAGCTGAATGAAGCAGTGTGTCACCATTACCATCTGTATTCTACAGTCATCTGTAAAAAAAGGTTAACAGAAACAGTGATACAATTCACCAAAACAATGGAGTTTTATGTGGCTGGCACAATTAGGATTCAGTTAATAATTGATTCACTTTTTTGTTTTTACAAAGAATAAATTTGGGGGAGAATTTTTTTTTTAATATTGATATGCAAGTATTCCTTGTCAATGCCACCCACAGCAAGATTATCTTCTTTTTCCAAAATAAGTGTCAGTGTTAAATCAAGTTATTCTCTTGTTAAAAATACACTGACTAAAGAATTACTTTTCAAGACATTAAAGAGCAATTCCAATACTAGGAGGTTCTAGCAGCTTAGATTAGGAAGTCAAACTGGAACTCACTAACACCTCTTCTGAAGTAACGTGACAACTACACTAAAGCAAGAATTAAAAGACCTAAACACTTCAGCACCATAAGGAAGTATTGTAGTTAACATATGATGACTTTCTATCTATTTATTCCATACGCATTTTCCTCATTTTAACACACAACAAGAGAAGGGAAACACAAGTCTAACTTGAGACCCCATACTTTGATTTCTGAAAGCTATCTTGCCTAAAGCAAACAAGCATGGATGTTCTCTGAAGGCTAGCCCATTCCTATGAAATTCTCATGGCTGCCTCAGAGAAGGGAAGAAACAATACATGCAAAATTTCTATAGCAACAGAGTTTAAGACATGCAGAACCCTTTAAATGTATTTTGCTCTTTCACTGCGATTTCATCAAGATATTTAACACAATTTCTGCTACGCTAATATATCTTAACACCACAACAAAGACCTACATTGTCATGTTCCCCTTTATTTTTCAAAGCTGAATACATTATTGTTGTGGACATTCTAAAGTTTAACATTTTTCCTTCATCTGTATTCAGTATTATGAAAAGGCACAGAGTTATCCAGAGGGGTGATGTTGTAACAGTGATTTCCTCAACTTATGTACATATTGGTTTAATGCTCATTTTAATTTATATTATGAAATTAATTCTTTTGATGCCAAAAGCTGGCATTACTATTCACAAACAAATCTCCATGTAGATACTAAATCACTAGAGTTAGAATCCAGAATTTGGAACCAGGAATTAGGTTATATTACTCATCATCTCACATACATTCTTTAGTGATAGCACATCAATGATCTTTCTCATGCTTTGACATTCTGATGTAAAAATCGGGATAAAACTCTACAGTTGCTAGGTTCAGCTCATGCTAAAATTCTTTAGAATTCTCAAATAGAAGTTAAAACAAACGTAAGCCATTCTTGTACCCCTCACATGATGAGCACACAGTTCACAATTACTTCATTTACCCTCCATGTCAACACATCTTCAGGGTAGCTCCCTGCCCTTACGAATTCATGACCCATGCTCTGCTCAGAGGATGTACATAAGCTCAAGGAAATTCTCGTAATAGGAATTCATACCTTATTCAGAGTTTAAATAATACTTAGGAAACTGATGGTTGTTTTTTTTTTCCCCCATTCTACTGACGAGGGTTGTGTGTTCACGAGACAGAATTGCTAATGCTTATATGTGAACAGCTTTCAAGAGCATCCATATATAGTCAGTATTATAAATAGCTATTTTTATAACAGCACTGAACTGGCTTTTTATTTTATATATATATAGAGAGCGGTTGTTTTCTGCACACAGAAATGATTCTGTTATTCTACCCTGTACTTGCAGTCTTAGCTCTCCTCCCACTCACAGAGTCCTGCTCCATACAGCAACTGAAATAGCCACTGCTCATGTCAAATCGCGCTGGTACTATAGTTAACTATACTAGATAGTTTCCAAGAGACTAGCCCAAATCTCTTTATAAAGAGAGGTTCACTTCATACTGACCATACATCTTTTATACATTTCTCTGTAGTTATTTCACTAGGAAAAAGGCTTATGAAATTGATACTCTCAAGGGTTTTGGTAGGAACATAAAGCTACAGTAAACATTTCAGTACTTGAATCTCAAATCATATTTTTTTCCCATCATTATTTAATTAAACTGAAAGGATCTACAAGAAGATGAAAATGGATCTGCCACTTTTTTGTTTCAATATTTCAACTTTTGTAGACTAAGACAGACCAGGTCAGCTACAATTCTAACAGGTTTGTTACAACTCTTATTTTATAAAATAGAAGTCAGACAAAAGAAATCAAAACAAATTCCTAGTTTCAGCTTCCATTTAATGCAAATCTAAAACATAAAAAAGCCTTTAACATAAATCAATACCGGATTATACATCAGATTAATTAAAATTGTCAACAGTCAATTAAAGTTAAAAACCAAGCATAATGAAAGTAATTATTATGTGAGGTTTTTTTGATGACAATAACTGCTTTCAACTGCAAGTCTAAGCACTGGCTAAAATTAATTCAAAAAATCTTGTTCCAGAATATGGCACAGCACTTGCTCCTTGCAGTAGGTGATTCCTACAGCATTGACATTTCTCCCCTTCCATATCAACTATGGTTTTTCATCCACTGTAATACATCATGCAGTTTTTCTGCAGAAAAATCCAAGTGGTAAAAACAGGGCAATAAGATACTTCGATACAACTTTGATTTAAATCCAAAAATAACCCAGTTTTAGGTAAATACTGACAAAAAAGCCTATACTAAGAGTTATTCAGTATAGAGGCTTTTTTAGCAGAGTGATCTCCCCTTGCTGAACATCTTGCCAGAAGTACAAGGGAGGGGAGGGAGATTTTCCTCCCTATTGTCAAATGAGCAAAATGAGAGAAATCTTAAACATCCACACAACTACAGGTAGTATTTTAGTCTGTACAATAGAAAAATCCAATACCTTATGAGTCAATCCACCTATAAAAATGGTGCTTCACACTTCTAATGCAGCTAGGTATGTTTTATAAAAAGCTTGCTTTTTTTTTTACAGCTGCAGATCTCTGCTGTCAAGTCAGCACACACATCCTAAGACAAGAAAAATCCTAAAGATCACGTTGTTTTAGGCAAATGCAACAGATTACTTTAAATGTTAAGATTTAACACACTCTTAGACCGAGATCTGGGGGAAAAACAGTCAAACGTCCACACAGACTGTAAAATGAAGTGGGAACAGTGGATTGTAATAGCCAAGAAACCATTATCAACTGGCAACATACAACTTCATGGCTCATTATACCAGGAACCAGCAGGTGCTCAAGATCACTCTGAAAAACAGCAGAGGTGCGAGGACAACAGAAGAAACTAAGACGACAATTTAAAACCCAGCTCCTGCAACACTGCAGAACCTGAAGGCCATTCCTGATCTGCATTTATCAGTATGCCAAAGGATTTCCCTGCCCTTCTCTGTTCTGTATTCTCTCACAGCCTACACAAGACGTTCCAAAGCTCGGCTAAATAAACGTGCATTTGAAACGAATGAGAACTCTCCCAGTTAGGGCTGTAAACTGAGATATTACCCTCTTGACAAGTCTGCTGGGTCGAAGCCAGGTCGTGGCTTTCCTCAGCCAAGGCACAGCACCGAGGAATCTGCGCGACCATCACTAATTCTGCTATGGCAGTTCCACACTGATGCCGTCTCAGCTACCTGACGCAGCAAGGGGAGGCAGCGCACGATGCAGACGGACAGAGGGATCTCCTACAGCCAGACTGGAGTAGTTCAGCAACCCCAACAGCACGCAGAGCCCTCACACGCACCCCAAAGAGAATGGAATAGGAACGCAGCTTCTTGTTCCTCCAGCCCTGGAAGAGGCATCGCTGCAAACACACAAAACACTGCTTGAAACAATAAAGAATCCTCCTCCCTTCCATGCACTCGAGGGGAAGGATAAGCAACCGAGTTTTCCCTGCTCACCGAACAACACAAAAGATGAAACCTAACGGTGGAATCAAGGAATAGCCCAGCAATGGGAATCCCGGCATCCCTCGTCTTCCTAGCGGCTGGAAGGGAGGAAGAGGCTTCTCTCCTGGGTGTTGTCCCCTTCGCTGCTCTCCATCACGCACACACACACACCCGCCCGGCAACAACTGATGAATTTTCTCCTAACCTGCACAGAAAATACACCGCTCCAACCAACCCCACAAAAATACGCAGAGAAACGCTTCCTCCGCTGAATCTTCATAATCTAAGGACTACCCTTGCCGAGGGTGGGGAGGAAAAGAGCCATGAGCCCTTCCAGCCAGACGGAGAAGGGTGTCAGGAAGGGAAGAGAAACGGGTAGCGCAAGACAAGGAATACGGCCGGAATCCCACAGGCGGAATCCCACAGGCGGCTGCTCACACACACACACACACACACACACACACACACAGACTCGCATCCCGGGGCCGCCAGTGGCAGCCGGGGAGGGACCCGGGATGCGGAGGGAGCGGGGCGGCACCGGGAATCGGCTCCTGGTGGGATGGGAAGAGGACTGCTGATGGGGGAGCGCAGATGGATCCTGCTGCTTGGGGAGGGGAGGGCTGGAAGGCGCGCAGCTGGATGCTCCTTTGAGGGGGGGCGCAGCTGGAGGCTCCTGGGGTGGGGGGGCGCAGCTGGATGCTCCTTGAAGGGGGCGCGCAGCTGGATGCTCCTTAGGGGGGGAGAAAGGGACGGAGCCGAGAGACCGAGGGTAAAAGCACGGGGCTGCCCCGCCGCAGCAGCAACACCAGCGCAAGGCCGGCAAGCCGGGAGGCGCCCGGGCGGCGGGAGGGCTCGGGGCGACCTCTCGACGACGACGACGCTACCTCCTGCCTACCTACCTCTGCTGCTCCGCCGCCGCTCGCGTTCCGCCCGGCTCTGCCTCCCTCGCTCCCTCCCTTCCAGCCACCGCCCCCTCGCTCCGCTCACGCCGCCCCGCCCGTAGCGCGGCGCCCGCCCCGGCGGCCCCGCCCCCCACCCGCGCCGACACCGCCCTCCGCCAATCGCAGGGCAGAGAGCCCGCTCTAGGCCACGCCCCCTTCCATCATCGACTAATAGGAGCCTGGCTTTGGCCTTAGCCCCGCCCATACAGCGCTGGCCACGCCCCCAACTCGGCGGGTCTGGCTGAGTCGCGGCTGTAGGACGGCGGGCGAGGGGCGGCGGGGGGCGCGCTGAACCCGCGGGAGAGGCCACAGCGCTTCGCAGGGGCACCTCGGGCGGGGGGAGGCTTCTCGTTAGGGAAGGAGTCACCCAAACGAGGTGCTTTTTATTGGGGCTTTCCCCCTTTTTGGCGTGGGAATCGGTTCCCGCCCCCGGCAGGCAGAGCCGTGAAGTCACCCATGTAGGGAACAACGGGGAAGGGGGGAGAAGGGCTGTACGAACGGGGGCTGCTCTGAGTGGGGGGTGGAACTAGACGATCTTTAAGGTCCCTTCCAACCCAAACTGCTCTATGGATGGATGGATGGATGGGAAAAAAGAGCAGCCAGGGGTGCTGGAAATCGGTGTCTCCTTTCTCCCCGTCTCGGCTCCTGAAACGGCGAAGATGTTTCCAGCACTAAAGCATTTCTCCAACCTGCGCAAAGCCGTGATCTCAGCTGCTGGCACCTGCACGGCTTGTGCTTCTCACCTTTGCTCACACAGATTAAAAACATGTTTGAAAACGGGAGCCGCTTTTGGCTGCCAGTGTCAGGCAGGTGTTGGATATCGGATGCATCACGACCCAAGGCAGTTCTGCAAGCTGGGGGTGCTTGAACTCAGCTCCCGTTTTCCTGGTGTGCTTCCATGGTTATTTAAATTAGAAAAATGTTAAAAAGCCCACTGGACATAGGAATTGCTGTAGGAATGAGAGGTGGTTGAGTATTGCTAATCTAACACTAACCGAAATAATAAAAAAACCTGAACAGACAGATAACAGAACTGAATGCAGTGCAGTGCATAAAAATTGGGCTCCTTGGTTTAGTCTGTTGTTCCACATGGACTGCTTCATGAGCCTTGGGGCACTTAAATGTTTTAGTCTGGATCGGGGATGAACTTTTGGCGTAAATACTGTCATCATCTCTTTTTACAGTGCTTTGATTCACAGTGTGAAGGGTATTGGACTGTATGAATTAGGTCCCTTTTGGATTAGGCTAAACTGGCAGAGGTGCTCCAGGGATGTACCTAATGCATTCTAGCTGCAAGTGAGATCTCAGTGAGACTCAGACCGAACTAGTCAAACATCAGGAATTTCTGAAATGTGTATAGCTTGGAGATCAGGCCCTCAGCATCAGCTGTTGCGCTCTACAGGTCTTCTGCTAGCCTTAGTGCTTGCAGTGTAGTTAAAGACTTGGAGCTCTGTAGTTCAGAAGGAAAGTCCCAGGGGATTTCAAATGTAAGATCTGAAAGAGCTGATTCATGGTTCACAGCAGGCAGTCAAACTGATCTTCTGAAACTTTGATGCTTATAAGTCTGCCAAAACTCCCAGTTTGTGTATGGATCTTCCCATATTGGTGTGTTCCAAGTATATCGCATCATCCCTAGCTTTAAGGATGACAAACTGAAGTTCAAGATCTGAGGCTGTTGTCTAAATGGTAGTCAATGTGCTACCAGTGTTGCTACTCCAGGTACTGTCAGTGGCTTTTGTCGTCCTTAATTATGCCTGTAACTGATTCCAAGGTAGAAGGCAGTGGTGCTATAAGTTAAAAATTAAGATAAATTACTGCTTAATGCTTTAGTGCTCAAAAATAACTAAATTATTTTCTAGTAACATATACTGGCAATTAAAACAATTTTCTTTGGTGTATCTTGTCATTTTAATAGGAGGCCAGATTGTAAGCGATGTAGTACATGTTGAATTTTTGTGAGAAGGCATAGGCAGAAACGCTGCTGTTGCAAAATCTGAGCATAGAACTGTGGATTTTTTTTGTTGTAACCTGCACAAATTCTATTTCCTTTTCCTACAGTGCTTCTCATGAGTAGCCAATTTCATGCACTAACATGATGTGGTTACTATTTTTACTGAGCGCTACCTTCTTTTGGATGCTTCTCATACTATGGTACGTGACAGAGTAGATGGAACACTTTATTATAAACTTAAATATTGAGCTTTGATTTAATAAGGACAGCAGTCCATAGTTTTGCATCACAGCTTGCTTGTCTTCTGGGCTTCTTCAGTAGTCATTGTAATAGTTTTTTCTTGTGGTTGTAAGAGAAATGTTAGAGTGCAACTGATTTTTGTTTACTGTGTCCAAAAGCTTAAGGCTGATCTTGCTTAGCTATAAAAGATCAAATTTTCTAATGTGAACCCTTGCAAATCAGGCATGCATGTGGATACCATGCCATTTTTTTCCGATGTGCACATCATGGTCCTAATAGAGATCTTGTTTTGAGAAGCTAGACTAGACTCCACTAAATCACTAAGATAAAACATAGGAAAAAATATGGTTTACCAGGTAAAACAAGCATATATGACTCTGAATGCAAATAAGCAGCAGGTCTCATTAATAACAAAATACCATTTTTAGATATTTTTCCAGCAAAAGGGAGGGGAAATGCCCATGTTGGGCCATCTAAGCGCTTTTTAGCAGTGACTCCTAAAAGGATTGTGAGTGATCTGGGCCAGAGACAAACACGTGAAAGTAGCAGCCAGATTGTCTTGGCTCCCACAAACTACCTGGTTTGGTGTCAGGCTGGCCCTTGGAGTAGTTGGAACTGTTAAAAGAATGAATTGCAAAGTCCTACGCTTCTCTAGGAAGCTGGATCTGAGGGCAGCTACTGGTTTGATAGCTAATGTCATACAGTCTCAGTAGGAAAAAGCTGCTTACGCTTTGTGTCTGTATCACACCACTGACTGAGAGCCAAATAGGAATAAACTTGATGTAAGCATCACTAGAAGTGGATGGCAAGAGAATACTGAGTTAAGTATCATTATCTACGTGGTTTAGACGAGTATAAATGCAAATACATGGAGGAAGATACTGTCACAGCATTTTAGAACATCCTTTAAAGAGACAAAAATCTATGGGAGTTTCACCTAACTCAAAAATGCAGAAATTGGCTTATGCATAGGAGCAGATTATTCATTTATTCTTTCTTGCAGTGACATTTTATTACATGTGGGAGAAAGGAAAAACATGAACTAGTGAATAGATATTGTTTCTTTCCTAGGGTCTTGAGAGAAAACAATGCAACAAAAGGGAGTGATGCTGGTTTTATTATTATTTTCTACAAACTCGCTCTTGCTTTCCCAGGAACCAAGCTCTCAGCTGAGCAAGCAGTAATTTAAAAAGAATTTTACCATAAAATTCCTATACAGCATTGCATGTTTAATATGTGCAATAAAGACCGACAGTCACAATTCTCAGGTGGTAGAGAACTGCACTGACATCCTTTTATAAAGCTTCTCTTAAAATGTGTAATTTGCAAGAATCGGTTTTGAATAGGATCTTTTCATTTTGAAGATTGGGCTTGTGATCAAAGAGCTAGGGCTTTATTCCTCCCTATGCAATCATTTCCATGCAAGGGCTACAAAACAGGGTTTTTTTTCCTCCGTTTGGTGGGTTCTGCAACCATTCTTCACCAAAATGGCAAGTAGTTCACTGCTCAAGATTTGCCTTGAAGGGATGTTTGTGCAGATTCAATAGGGATGAGGGTTTTCAGTGTATCCCCACAGCAGCATTGCTGCTGGCTGCTCTGCCAAACTGAGCCCTTCCAGGATGAGGGGAAGTAAAAGGAGGAGTGCTTCCTCCATAAGAAATAGTTTAACTGTCTCATGTAACAGGACTTGTTTAGGCTAGAAAAGTGCCAGTGATCTAGAATTTACCTACTCTCTACCTCTTAGTTTAAAAATGTTTTCTGTGCTGCTTAGCCACCTGCTGTATGCTCCTCTTATGCATTACCACTGCCCTTTCTTCTGGCTTCCTAAGCGTATGTGGGTAGATTGCAAGATTCATATTCTGCTTTTACAGAGCCAGGACTCAGCCCAATTATAACCTGCAAGATCAGGATGTGTCTGGTTTGACTTGCAGAAGCAAAGATGAATAATTGAGTTTTTTACATTTAGTTTGTTTAGATATCCTGAACTCTGTCCCTTTTTATTGTAATTCATTGTGACAGTTCTGATACCCAATGAAAATGATCTGTGTGTGAGCTATCATTTGCATTGCATTTTCTGATGGAGTAAACTGACAAAGTAAAAACATTTTTGTTGTTCTTTTGTGATTCTGAATCAGTGTGTTTTTATAACTTCTCCATGACAAGAAAATAATACACAGAGTAAAGTCAAATATTTCTTTCCAGACTACAGTAATTTAGACAATCTGACATCCCTATGAACTATACAGCTGTATTTCAATTATAATGACCAGTTTTGGTTAATAGATTTCATTCATCCTTATATCTTACTGTGTGTAATAGGCATCTTCATTGTGCTCACAGGTAGCTCTGCCCATGAGGTATTTCATCCTTGAGCATAATTCATGGGTTTATGCCAGTGTTTGGTTAGAACAAGAACAAGGTTGGGAGGGGGTATGGTGACGTGATTGCAAGGTGGTTTTCTGTTGCAGTAGTCTGTGTCTTAAGCTCTGAGAGCAATTCCTGTAGGTCCAGACCCATCAACACTGCAGTCTGCAGCTCATCTCAGAATAATAGTACTGACATATATCGTTATAGTGTTACAGATCACATTGTCTTCCATTCCTTTTCCCACCCTGGAGTTCTAGTGTCTCTAGCAATGATGTCAGAATGAAAACAGATCAGATAAGATTGCTTGCGTATTTTTTCCCAGTGATTATTGTGTTAAAATCAGTTTTGTTTTCAGAGCATTTGTAACTTTCCATAAACAGTTATCCAAAGCATACCCCTCTCATTATATTTACATGCTGTATTTCCCTCTCTGTCTGGCTTCTCCCTGTTAATTCTTTCTCCCTTGGTTGCATTAAAACTTTACCTAGTTACTATTGTTTTCACCTATGCCAGCAGTATCCCCCACCTGGGGCTCTTTTGACCTACTTTCTAAGAGAACAGGTTTCCATAGGAAAGAAGAATCACCCTTCATCTCTAGGAGAATTAGAATTTATTAACTGTCTTACTAAGCCAAGCCTAATGGAGAGCCCCTGCCACTGCATTTAGCATCTCTATGCAGAATCCCCAAATTTTAGGCATGAAATAGTAATATATGAAATACTTCATCTAGGCTGACATTATCCCACTAAATGTAATCTTCAATTAAATCAAAAGTATAACTCAATATATTTAACAAGGGGAAAGAATTGTATGGTTTTTTTTGTAGCCTGACATACAGAAGAATATGTTTTAAAATATGAATTTAAATATAGCAGAGAGAGAGAGAAATTTCACAACAATATCAACACAGCTAAGATGTTACAATTTCTACCTATTGTAACATGTATTATCAATAATCACTAGTGTACTTAAGAGTCCTATTATTTAGGTGGGTCAGGTGTCATAGAAACACAAAGTAAGATGATCCCTGCCCTCAAAAGCTGGTAATTCAAGAGTGGGAGAGTATTGGAAAAGAATAAGGTAGTTCGCACAGCATGTTAGATGGTTGCCTAGATGTATAAAGTTGTGTAGTATCGTGACAGAGATGAATTTGAAATAAAGATTTTTAAGGAGAATACTGACGTAGCTTTGTTGATCTCTGAGAAACTCAGCAAGAGTGTGTGGGAGCAGCAGGGGAGATAACATGGACATGTATATCTGGAGTTTTAACAAGCAGATGGTAACTATCACCCTGGGTAGGACGGATGTAAGAGCTTGAGATATGATATGATATGATATGATATGATATGATATGATATGATATGATATGTGGATAGATGGCAAATGGACTTGAAAAGGAAGACAGCATACACTGGTGCTGCAAAAATGGGGAGAACAAAGAATGGATTGTAAGGGGGGAAGATTTAGAACTTACCTTCTCCCTGAATTATGAGGAATTATTAAGATGGTACATGGCAAGGGTTAGGGAACAGATGTTGCAGCAATCAATGTGTGGCATAATGAAAATTTGGATGAGTTTTTAGTATGCAGATGAATGCAAAAAACCTCCACTAGAAATGTTAGAAGAAAGTCTTGTTAGGATTATGGCACAATTTAGCTAAAAGAAAAAAGATGGAAATGGAAAGTACAGATAAGTGGCAGGCTAGATATGATTTGTCATGGTGACTGCAAAGGAGCTGTAGCTGAAAGTGTTGTTTTAAACATACTGTTCTTGGGGTCATGTCCCTGAAAAACAAATCTGAGCCAGATTTTTTCAGACTTTCCTTTGAATAAAACCAGGCAGATCTGGAAAGAAGAAATGATTATTCAAAATAATAACTTAATCATCGTAGGGTTAGATCATCATAAATGCTGAAGGTGGGTCTTGAAAGAACTCCAGATGGCATGAAGTGGCAATGGACAGATGCACAAAGGGAAAACAACAAAAAAAAAGACAGTCATAGCAACTTAAGACAGACAAAGTTTCAGTGGCTGGTTATTATTTTTCAACTTTAGTTCAGTTTATTGCCAATTGGAGACATAGGTAAGAGCAGATTATGTTGCATCTAAGGGGACAAGGGTAGTTTACAGAGGTTTTGGGATGAAACCAGAGAAGAGGTATGTTTAATGAGTATGGAGATAGCAAAGAGGAGCAGATCAATCTGTAGCTGGTGAGAAAAGGGGATCAGAAAAATAATGGTTTTGGTGGGAGCGTGAGAACTCAAGGAGGAATGAAAAACAGTTTGCTCAGGGTAGAAGAACTGAGGCAAATGAAGGAGTTGGAAAAAAGCAGTTCTTAATATGTTACATGGAAGAAGGAAAGGAGTTACAGGAAGGGAAGTGATGGAAAGCAGATGTCTTCATGTAGATGATATTGGTGAGATCCCAATTCAGAGAGTGGAGATGCAGGAGCCGGGTAAGAGGGAGGATGATTCAGGGTAGCAAAAAACCTGCTTGAGATGACAGATGTTCTCCAACTGGAGAATGGAGAATTACTTAACTAGGAAACTGGAAGAAGTGAAGATGGATAAACCCAACTTGCAATGGAGAAAGACAGTTCTTGGATTAAAGGAGTGAAGAGTAAAGCAGGAATAAAATGAAGAACAATCCTTGAGATAGAAGGAGAAAGGAAAAAAGAAATGTCAGAAAAGGGAGGGGAGACAAATACTGATAAATACTGGTGACCTGGAGATCGTGGAATGACTGAGTGACCAAGCAAGAGGGAGGACACCTTAAGTATGAAGCTGAAAGATAGATGATCATTGTTTAAAAGGGAGGAATACAGCACCAGACATATGAGACTATGGCTGGTAAAAATCAATACTATTTTCCATACAGTAAGCTGAAGGGAGGGAGAATTGGGACTCTTCAGTGAAGGGATTGGATGGATCAGCAAAGACTTACACAGGATATGGTGAAAATAAAAGAATGTCTTGAGATTAAATCAAAGAATAAGACCAAAGAGATCTGCTGCATGGAGAGTAGACAGCAAGAAAATGATAGGGAGAAGTAGAGAAGTGTTGTATTTAATGCTGCCAAAAATGGAGAAAAAGTATAAGGGATGTAGCCAGGTAGGAGGAAGTAAGGAGGTATGGAAAGAGCAGAAGCCCAGTGTGACTGCTGTGGAACAAAGCTGAGTGGAGAAGTGTGTGGAAGAGAAAAACCTAAAAGAGAGGGAAGAGAAACAAAAGGATACAGGACTTGGTGAGGCTGAAGGGAGTGACATATGAAGAAGTCATGGATGACAGGGGTTTTTTACAGAGACAAAGAGAGTGGGAGGAAAGAAGGGTGTAGGTGTGAAATTTGAAGCTGTGAAACAAGACAGGTAGAAGCAGCAAGAAAGGAAGATGCAGCAGAAGGCAAGAAAAATTTCAAACTTTGATGGTAAAAATAATAGTCCTAAATTCTGTTTAGCCATGTCAGTAAAAAGTGGCTTTAAAGCATAGTCCCTCAAAACATTTTTCTCTTTTCTTTCCGGAGCTCATCTGCAAATAGTTGCTCAGATGTGTGGGTTTTCCTCTTGGGAGGGTAGAGGGAAATGTGCTACTAATTCCTACTGTTTCCTGTTCAATGTGTTTATTAGACCCGTGGAAAGGTTGGCAGAAGCCATTTTTAATAAAGTAGCAGGCGAGTGATTTAGCTAAAAGAAGGCATAGATGTTAACAGCGTCATTCCTAAACAAATATAGATCTTTCTGTTTCCTCACATTAGGCAAGTCTAGTTAGATGATGTCTGTACTAATGCTTAATATGGATGTGAGCTTGTATGCAACCTAGATGGCTGAGACTGGGTTTATTTCAGCAGTCTGCACTGGAGGGCTCTGCTGCTTTATAATGGTCTTGGTTTCTATCTTAGTAACTTTCTCGTTTCTCCAGCTGCTTCTGCAGATTAGAAGCAGCCATGAAAACTTCTTTCAGTGTGAGCTTTGCTTGGAAATAAATACTTTTTTTTTCCTGGATGTGGGCCTCACCGCTTCTCTGTGCTTCTAACAACTGGAGATTTGGTTTCTATAGAGAGCACTCCATAAAAACATGCCCAGAGATCAAAAAGGAGCTTCCCCATGTGAATGCAGGATGCCCACTGGCTGAACGAGTTCTTCCTAATGTTCCAGTGGACAGCCTTGGCTCCTGTGAAATTAAAAGTGTGTGGTTTTACGTGCATTGCAAAGCTTTGGGACAGGATTACTCTCACTCACATACCCCACTCACTCCTTGTAAGTCAGCAGCTGGGGTTCATAGAATCATAGAATAACCACTGGATCATCGAGTCCAACAATTCCCACCAAACACTGAACTATGCCCCTTAGCACTTCGTCCACCCATGCCTTAAACACCTTCAGGGAAGGTGAATCAACCACCTCCCTGGGCAGCCTGTTCCAGTGCCCAATGACCCTTTCTGTGAAAAATTTTTTCCTAATGTCCAGCCTAAACCTCCCCTGGTGGAGCTTGAGGTCATTCCTCTCATCCTGTCCCCTGTCACTNTGGCCTTCTTGGCCACCTGGGCACACTGCTGGCCCATGTTCAGTCACTGTCAGCCAACACCCCCAGGTCCCTCTCCTCCAGGCAGCTTTCTAGACAGACTTCTCCTAGTCTGTAGCTCTGCATAGGGTTGTTGTGCCCCAAGTGCAGGACTCGGCATTTGGCCATGTTAAACCTCATGCCATTGGACTCTGCCCAGCAATCCGCCTGTTCAGATCCCTTTGCAGAGCCTCCCTACCCTCCAGCAGATTGATGCTCTCCTCTCTCCTATATTGCTGAAAGGTCTGTTGATCTTGCATCTTACATGCTCAGCAAGGTGCTCCCAATCAGCATTATTATTACAGTCATTATGCCTACAAAGGAGCCGGAACCTACAGAGCCTGTTTCCAAGCTTTCTCCTTCCTGTTTTTGAAAAGAGATTTGGTTGTTAGGCTCAGGGAGCTGCAGCAGACTGCGGTTCTGGTTTGTTTTCTAGGGATGACTAAGAGAGGAGGAGTTTGTACAGTCTGACTAAATTGTGATGACTTTGTTAGCAACCGCATTTCTTTAACTGTACATGAGCTTGCTGAAAGTATGTTTTTTAATTTTTCAAAACCCTCCTGAATTTCTGATGTTGCTTCTCACGCACATTTTGTTATTTTCCCTTTTTAGCTTCAGTCCTTCTGTGCTTGACATAAAAGCATTTCCAGGAATATTTTTAAAAGGATTTTTGCAACTTAGTAAACATATTACTTTCAAATATTTTCATTGTTGGCTAACATCTGAAGATTTTTTGTTTAAAGTAAAACTCCTCAACCCTGGCTAAAACCAACATTTTATTTTATTGTATGAGCAGCCAAGCCATCTTAAAAGTGAAATATATTAAATCTGACAAATGGAAAACTAATCTGGTAGACAATTTGCTTTCAAATTACAGCAAGAAATGCAGAGAGAAGAGTTCAACTCTTGGTCAGAATAACAAATATGTGGAGTTAAGGATTTGATTGGGGGCTTCATCAGAAAGAAGGTTGTGATTTGGGTCCTCAGAAGCAAAATGAAGCACACGGAAGCTGGTTTTGCGTGAGAATGGTGGTTGCCCCAGATCGTCTTCCCTGGTGTGATTTCTGCTGCATCCAACCATGACAGCAAATAGTTGCCTGTATTTGATCTCAAGAAAAAAAGGGCATAAGAAAAAAATTGGATGTGAGAACTGATACTTGGTGCTGCAGAAAATCGAAAGGCATAAGGCTTCAGTTCTCCATTGTGGACCACTCCCTGTTGAAATTCTTATCAGCCTCTTCCCCAAAACTGTGTTGGAACTAGTTATCCTGTGCTGCAGTGACATCTACTGAAGGAAAGCAAAAAATACCTTAGGGCAAGCAGCGTTGGCCTCTCTTAAACCTAATGCAATCATCAAAGCTTGAATGTATTTTTTAATACCAAGGGGTTTCATCTTTTCCCCTCTGAATACTTTAAGATCTATTATTATGTGATTGTTAATCAGCACCCATCATCACAATGTTTCCAGACTTTAAACAAACACATACCTAACAAATGTGGTTTGCAACTTGTTTTGCATGCAAATATGTAAGTCCTGAAAACCATGCTTTAGTCTTAGTTCTTCTCCTTCTGAAAAAGGAAATGAAGGGAGTTTTTCTCACTGAAAGAGAGGCAAGATTAGAAATAGGGGGGGGCTGGCAAATATACAAGGTGTTGAAATAGAGCTGGCTGCTACCTGTGTGCCTTGGTAGGTGGGAAGAGGTAGAAAGGACAAGAATTGTCACTCCTGCTCTTAAGGTGTGCTGATTGTATTTGTATTACATTTACACAGAACACATTTGACAATGTGTATTCTTACGCTCTCCTCTTGCCAGTAAGCACAGTTTTACATGCAAAAATGAAAAAAATAGAACCCCATTTTCATTGGCTAATTACTTGTGTTACAATCAGGCCTTTTGTAGGGGAAGGTCTGCCTTGTTTGCTGGTGAAGGTCTGCAGCTGAACCACCTGGATACTTCCATCTCTTTCTTTCAAGGAAATGGACTAAGGGATCTAATCATCCGGCCACTGGCAGTGGTGATTGTAAGTCTCTGGATCAGGAGGAAAGTGGGTTTCATGCCTCCACCTTCTGTAGCAAATAGCATCATGTCCTCTTAGTAGTGAGACCCACCTTAAAGGGCTACCTCCCACCAGAAGAAATCCCTTGAGTGTATGCCTGTGCCAAACTACCAATGAATTAGGAAAAAAGCATAATGGAGTTCCGAAATGTTGCTCAATTGACATTATTGTTATTGGAAAAAGACCTGAAAATACTAATGGTAAGATTTTATGGTTCTGCTCTCTTTATTTTTTCTAGTCTCCCAGCATGCAACACTTACAGCCTATAATTAAAACAGCTTGCTGCTATTTGCATTTTCATGAAAGGAACCTCTTCTAACATACCAGTCTTAAACCTCCTACTTGATATAAAGTGAAATTTAATTTCAAGGCTTTCTTCTTTGCAGATCATTTAACTCTTAATGGCTTTTTAACTTAAATGTCTCTTTGCTCCTGTTTGAGTGTGTGTGTCTCCCTTCTCTCTGTCTCTTTTCTTCATTATTTGTTCACCTTTAAGCCATTCCAAAGCTATTGGAAAGACAGAGTACAAAGACAGAAGCCTGGATTTTGCTATTATGCTCAACAACTTTGGCATGAGTCTTCATATTCCTTTAAGAAATATGTCTAGCTGAAAATCCAGTGAGAAAAAAAAAAAGGGCTTTTGGCTGCTTATTAGTTAAATAGTTCTATATGGCACTATCTCCACAGGGTGTCATATTTATGGATTTAGATGAACAGCGGGGTGATACTTTTGGAAGTGCTGAATTTAAGGACACATATAAGATATTTGTGCATGTGCTAGGTGTTAGGTACTTTGTGCAATGCTACTGAACAAGGCATCCCTTAGGAAAGTAATAGCTAGCAGCAAAGGATGTCTAGCAAGTGGAATTTTCTGTTGTTTCTCTCATTCCCCTTCCTATCTTTCCATTTCCTGACAGAAACAGATGGAATTTTATTTTCTCACAATTACTATGAACTGAGACTAACAGCTCCTAAATCGGCAGTGTGGAGGTGGAAAGGTGTGGAAAAAAAACAAAACATGTGAACCCTCTATAACAGTTTGAACAGTGGAATGTGGAAATAAACCTTGTATGAGTTAACCATGACTGCCCTGAAACTTGTGGTTTTTACCCAATAAATAATGATCCATCAACTCTTCAAGTAATATATGCATGTTAAACAATAACACTATTCTGTCACCCTTGTACTGTCTGTTAGACCTCCCAAACTATTATGAATGAGAAAAGCACTGCTATGTTATTTACCTAGTGTTGAGGCTGGCAAAGGTTTTTTTTCAGCTTTGAAACTGGTGTTTAAACATGGTCTATATGGAAGCCATTGGCTTTCTTAGAACTTTTCCTTTAGATTCCTCTTTGCCCAGTTCCCTTTTTTTCCCAAACTCTGTATTTTATTTTTGTGACCATTATCTTATTTTTTAGGTTGTATTATTTAATCTGAGGAAGGGCACAATGGTACTAGAGTCACTTTAAAATCTACTCCAGCTAGCACAAGTACATCTTCTGAAAAAGCGGCCACTTGACTTTCTTGCAGTCTAGATCTGGAGATAGTCTGGAGGTGCTCCCTGTACTAGCCATGATGTGATTGTGTGACACATGCCCCAGGAGTCACACAAGGACTTTCTCTGCTACAGCTTTCCTTAATTTTTAGGGGGAAAAAAGACTTTCTAAATTGAACAAGTTAAACAACTTATCCCCTAAGCAAGCTCTATGGAAAGATGAGGAAATTACTATTCGTAGAAGTAGAAGCTGCTGAAATGCCATTTTATAACCCTTGGCTGAGGTGTGTGAAGGCCTGATCCAACACGTAGTTTTGTTCCTGAAGAGGGTCCCAGTGCATATCCCACAGGTGTGGGACTTGGTGTCACAGTGAGGAATGCACACCCCCTGAGCCAGAGCATGTGTTCCCCTTCAGTGTGAGGAGGGTGTAATGGAAGAGATTTTATGTGAGGGAAAGAAAACAGAAAATTACACAAACAAGCATCACAAAAAGGGTCTAAATCTCATTGAACAGCACAGTGAAATCAAACGGATTTTGCTCCTGAGGCAAAGACGACCTCAGCTACAGTTGGGGTATATTTTAAGCTCAGTTTTGGCGCTGCTACAGAACCAAGATAATGCTGGTCCTGAGTCTGGCTGTCTGTTGATCTGTAAATTCATTTGGGTATTATGGACTTTGCAAGTGATACTGATATTGGTGATCATGACCTGTTCTTTCAAGAGCTGGAGGTTTCTGCATTCTTGGTAGTGCTTGTATTGATCAAAACCCTCTCTAGAGTTAATTATCAATGCCAAGTGATCGGGATTGCTGTCTCTGGCCTAACATACATGTGTCCTGTCCTCTGTGCACCAATACATCCATGATTCAGGCTATCTGACACTTACTTATCCTGGAATAGCCCCACAGGCTGTCAGCAATTCCTTCTCATCACTGAGAAGCTGGAAGATGGAGGTTGCTGATGGTTATACACCTTAAACTTAAGTAAAGCTTCCAAGAAGATGACTGTGAAGCACGGGATAAGAGATGTTGAGTACACTAAAATTATTCAGCTACATATTTTCTGCCAAAAGGATCTTGCATGTTCTGGGAGGATTGCCAGAGTGATGGTGGTAGATTAATGTTTCTGAGCTATCTTGTCCTTGGCTGCAGGAAAAATGAATTGCTGGATCAGGATTTTTTTTTTTTAAGGCTACCCTCTCTCTGTTTTGCTTTTCTTCATATGGAGTCTTACCAAATACTGTGTCAAAAATCTTAACAGAAAATTTTGATGGTGTCCTCCTGGAAAACCGCGTGTCAGATTAAGCTTTTAGCAATGTAGTTTGCATAGATTGCACCTTATTTATTTCTTGGATACCTCATACCAGTATTATATGCACCTTCCGGGTTTTCTGGGTTTCCATTGTTTTGCTGATTCACTGCATTGCATAATTGAAAATGCTTATTATCCTTGAGAACACAGTCAGCCTGATTCACTTTCCATATACTGCATGCTCATTTCATGGAAGACCCAGCTTCAGTCTGCCTCAGTGTATACAGCTGTGAAAAGTTTGGCCCAAGTCTTATCTAAAACCTCCTTCTCGAGTATTTGCTCAACAGGATTCTACACCATATGTTGTCTTGTATTTTGGACTTTTGCACCTGTGCCTTAAGTTAGTGGCTATTGAAATTTGTGCCATGGTGACTCCTTTATGCCTCTGAAGTATGACTTAATTGATTCTCCCAGCTATTCTTTTACTTAAAAAAAAAATACTACCACTGTTGCATTATGATAGTCTGAATGACAGGTAACATCTGGTAATTTTGGTGAGGTTGAAATGTTTCTGTATTATGATGTATCTTTGCTAAGCCCTTTTTAGCACCATAAGTCCCCATTATTATTATTGTCATAATAGTCATTGCTATTATTATAACTTCAGTCCTAGAGATATCTTTTCTGTTCAGCACAGCCAATGCAAAGTAATTTTCATTTCGTGTCTGCCATTTTTTCCAACATTGTAACAGGATGAATTCTTTCTATTTTACTTCAATATCTTACACTGATTGATATTTTTGATGCTCTCTTTCATGCCATACTCAAATAATTATAACTGTACTTCCAATGAAATGCTAATTTCATATCAGCCTCATGTACTCCAGTGGGATTTTCCCAGTGATGTAGAAAAATAGTGTAAGAACAGTTAAAGAAAGATTGTCCAAAATAAATTTTTTAGTTATTGTTTTTAGTTAATTTTTGAAGCATTTTCTTAAGTTTTGATCCCTGTGAGAACTAAAGTAGCCAAATCAAGCATATGCTAAAATATTATGCTTTTTAATTCTGTTATATATTGCTATGTGAACAGAGAGAAGAAAGAGTGCAGGGGTGCTGAACACATAACAATCAGTTGACCTGCAGTAATAACATCCCACTTCATCTGCAAAATGCTGGGTTTAATGTCACTGTTAAGAATTCTGGATTATATATGACATTAATAGTTCTAATCAGATGTATCTTGGTCTGAGGTCTGCAGATTTATTTGAATATGCTGGGTATGATGCTCTGAGTTGAAAGAAGCCTGTTTGCTTAACAATAGCTTCAAAAATGGAGATACCACTGAAGGACAGAGCAAAATGTAAGGTGCTGTCTCCTGCTGAGACTCATGTCAGCAGCTGAAAAGTCCCTGTCAGGGGAAAGCAAAATAAACACGGGTATGCAATAAAGCCAGGAGGTTTTATTGGTTTGCTTTTGGGAAAGGAAAGCTTGGAATTACAGAGGTCAGTTTCCTCCTGTTTGACTCCTCCCGTGTTCAGGGAAACAGGGCTGTGTGAAAAGTCTCTGTAAATTCCACTGAAGATAGCACCAAAGAAATATTCATATATTCAATGACTGACCTGCACCTGCGAGTCCTGCACCTGGGGCACAACAACCCTATGCAGAGCTACAGACTGGGTGAGGTCTGTTTGGAGAGCTGCCAGGAGGAGAGAGACCTGGGGGTGTTGGTCGACAGCCGGCTGAACATGAGCCAGCAGTGTGCCCAGGTGGCCAAGAAGGCCAATGGCATCCTGGCTTGTATCAGAA